>JAKJJM010010217.1:0-11075 GCA_021901965.1 Pipa carvalhoi
ATTCAGCAGCTTAATGTAACGAGTGGCGCTCGCATGGAAGCGCCGCTCGTTACATTTAAGAGAAGAAAGGAGGCATTCGGAATTTCGAGTTTATTCGAAATTTCAAGTTAAAAACTCGAAATTTCAAATAAAAAAACTCGAAATTCCTAAATCGAAAATGGCATTTTCGATTTTAATAAATTTCGCCCATTATTTCCTATGAAGTTGCTCCTGTTTTCCCATCAAAAAGAATGCTGATCTCAACATGAAATAGAAGGGAACCTCGTTGAAAATACTGCAAAGTATACCAATTTCAAATGATCAATATTTATCGTTATATTGATCTTTTTCTATATTGACCATTACCTACAGAATTGAAAAGTTCAGCAAAATGGAAAATAACACTGAACACTATTGATACATGGTGAAACAAATCAAGAAGGATGAAATGGGCTTTATAAATATCTCCCTTTGAACTGATGTAGTCACATAACTAATATCAAAACATTGGTGCACTGCTGTAAGGTAAGTTTTTGTCTAAACTCAAAAAGTTTTAAAGGACCATTAATACCAGGGAAACAAATATCCAATATGAATTGGTATGTTAGGCATTGCAGCATAGTAAAGTTGTTATTTTTTAAGTTAAATTCCTAATTTGCATTGCTTTGTGTTTTCTTTTCTTTTTGCTGCACTCGCTTTGTTTCCAGTTGACTATTAGACAATACAAATTAATAACGGCCACAAAAAAAATTACAAAAATAAAAGACAAAAGATGGTGAAAATTGTCTCTCCTCTTCCATATGCTATTTTTGAGTGACCCTAGATGGATCTCTTTACACATGCTCTATGGGGCACTTATGTATGTATGTATAATTTTATTTATAAAGTGCCACAAATTACGCAGCGCTGTACAATTCAGCAATACAAACATAAGACAGACATGGGAAAAGTACATTACTCAATACAAGTAAAATATCACAAGGATACTTCACTATAAGTGCCAGGTTGTGGTTGACACAAGAGGTTGGAGGCTCCTGCCCCATAGGGCTTACAATCTAAGTTGTCTATTAGTCTACTGAGATTCATATATTCTGTGGCCAGGTACAACCATGCAACTGTCAACTACTACTTAATTCTGCCAATCTTTGGTGCTTAAAATGGTTCCTCCTTGTAAGAACCAGAAAGGAAATTTAACAATGGGGTAATTTTTACTGAGATCTACCCAAGTGCAGTCAATCAGTATTCTTTGGAATAGGGGAGCTAGAATTAGTAAAGCCAATTAATCACTCCAACTTGTTTGTTATATGTTAATAGACCTCCTAAATTGATTGGCCCTGTTGATAAATTTCCTTGCTAGAGTAACTATCTGCTTATAAGGGCATAGCATTGTCACATGAAGCCAGCAAACATTTTGTTAAAAAATAAAATCACGTTATTTTTGCAAATCCTCTGATCTGTTTCAGTAAGATTCAACCCCTTACAATAATTATTCTCAACTTGGGATTAGAGATTTCTACAGTAGGTAAAGTAAATTATGTTATTTTAGGTAGTATAAACTGCAAGTAATAAGCTAAGTATTGGAGAGCAGTTTCTCATCAGCTAATTTTCTCTTTGCTTTATGTTTTTCCCCCTTGGAGAAGTTAGGAAGGATACATTGCATGTTAAATATCGGCGCATGTCTCTACTAATGAATATCTGGCCATTGTTTGTCCCAGCTGGTTTGAGAAGACAGAGGCAGTCGCATCTCCATTATAATAACCTACTTTATGAAGATTAAATGCCTCTGCAATTCAAACAAGGTAAAATTGCTTTAAAGCAAAATCAAACAGCATTGTGCAAGCTGAGGATTTGGGCAGGAGAATGAGAAATCTCTCATATATTGTTATTGTGAACCGGTCAGTCTACAAGTAATTGCTTTTTCATAAGATAAATTTGCTTTTTACTTTCCTGTGGTAATGAAATGAACTCGGCACGTTTCTGGTGCTCACAAATCCGCACTTTCTCAAATGTCACTGGTGGAATTTATATCCGAGGGGCCCCAAAAGCGCATTATGTGAGGCCATAAGATGAGTGACAAATAAGATGATTCCACATCTTGCATGCAAAGCTTTATTGAATTTTGTTTATTTTTTTGATTTTGTTTGTTTTGTATTTTTTTGTTTTATTTTTTTACATTAGCCATGATAAAGCCGTACACAATAAAATACCAGAAAAAGTGCAGTTGAAAAGGAAACATTTATATTGTAGCATTCATCCATCTTATTTTCTGTTTACTGCTATTATACTTATTTATTGAAGCTCTTCTTGCTCAGTGTAGCATTCAGTTCTTTTTGTTTAGCATGATTTTAATAGTGTAGCATTGAGCATATAACTGTAGGAGGGATTTATTAAGCTTTGCTAAAGATAATATGATTTTTTTTGGTCACATGGCTGAAGTACATTATTGTTTTTACAAAAAAAGAATGTGAATTGTGCTTGGTAAATTTATTTACTTGTTAGATGACTCCAATGATTTATCCATGGCAGAAAACCATCATAAAGACCTTTTGGTTTGTACATAGGAGCTGCCCACACTGCTGCACTGGATCTATGTGGGTAGCTTGTGAGCCAATAGCATTGACTCAATTAGATGAATATAATTGAGATTAATTCATAATGCTTCCAGCAATATGTCCACAAGAAAACATTATTGATAATCTGTCTCAATATTTATTTATTTTTTTTGACAAAAAAATTTATTTTTCAAAATATCAAATCTGGATCTGCAATTATTAAACAGTTTTACATGTTCAGAACAGGTTTGGAGGTCAAAGTCAGTTTAAAAAAAAAGTATCAAATGACTAACAGAAGTGTTTTTCCTGAAGTTGCCATGACTAACCTGCTACTGTCAGTATGACTCAAAAATCCCTTATAATAAAATGCAGCACTGAGGCGTGCTAAGACCATTGCTTAACCATTGAGGTTGACAGTTGCTTAGTTACACTTGCCTTTTAAATCTACTATTTATTTTCCACATTCACTGGGTGGTTAAACCTTACTTAGATTATCAGTACTGTCCACCAGCATGGATATTTAAAAGTCAGTATTTTCCCACTGAGTGGGAAAAAAGACTTATCACTCCTTTTCCTACTGCTGCACATTCCAGGGTTGGATTATTGGAGCATTCTAGTCTATGGGAATCATATTTCTGAAATGAAAGACAAGAGCTTAATAAAGGTTATCTAAGTGTTTTTCTTTTACACTTCAATGGAGAATTATTTATATTTTAGTAGCTGAAAAGCCAGCCCACTTTCCTTGGTTACATGCTTTACATTCAATGTCTATTTAATATAGGCAGATACAGTTACAGAGTCGCAATGTTACCATTTTCGGTTTTGTCAATCTGCAGCAAGTATTTACAAAAGCAGAAGCAAGATGGTTACACTGTTGTTTCTCATCTTCTACTCTCTTCGTTTACATTTCTAGTTACAGGTATCCCTGAATTTATGTATTATACATATGGTCTCTGCCTGGATTTGAACACAGGACCTGCCACATGTTGCACTATAGCTCTTTAGTGCTCAGCTGCAAATCATTACTCAGGTGCAATGCATTCACTAATTATTAGCCTTATTTAAACCCTTAACCTGCAGCTATGCATTGCCTCTGATTGGTCTTGTTTGATTTGTCCAAAAAGTACCTTGGCTGCATTTGTTTTTTTTTCTTGCTCTACTCTGATCCTGTGTATCTTGTGCCAAAGCCTTTTGTCTGTATCCTGCCCCTGGCTCTGACTTCCAGGTTCCTGACTTCTGGCCTGTTTTCAACTACTCTCATGCCTCCCGATTCTGATTCCTTGTTCTCCAATCTGTTATTGACGACAACTCTTTCCTTCGTTCTTTCACAGTGTGATGTTTGGCATTCTTGCTCGCCCTTGTACAACCATTGGTAATCTCGTGCCTTTAAGACCTGGTGGCACTTGAGTAATGGAGGGCTCCTCCCAAAGCCAAAGGTGGCTGTTATGGACAGAAAAGCACACTGGGACTGTATTCCCAGTGGTTCCCTTGGGTTTTGGGTAATCTTACATGCACAGTTTAGATAAATTCACCAATCTTTATTAGAGAGAAAAAAATGGCCACAAGCTCATATATATCACTCTAAAAATCCATGTAAAAATGGCAGATGTCAACTCTCCTTGTAGGAAGAGTTATTTCATGGGGGCATTGTCTTCACTCTTCCTATTGGTTCTAATAATTTTGAAAATGTTGCACATTAGTACATAGCAAAAAAAGAAAACTTAGAGTTATTAATCTGTTTAAAGAGCAACAAATTCAAGGCTGCAGACAGCATGTCTGATGGGTTTCAGCCACAGCAGGCCATTAATCACATACTATAGACATCAGATAAAAACAGCTTTGTATACACATGGAAAGAAAGTAAAAGGCTTTGGTTTTCTATGTGGTATAGCTGTGTAGCTATATGAATACATTGATACATTTTTTTCACATGATGTCCATACCTTTTAGCCAGGGCCATGCTACTGTTTAGAATGCTGCACTTTTACTCCTCTTAAAAGCAGTCTAACTGCCTATTTTGTGGCACTCTTACTGTGGAAAACAATGTTGTCCTATCCAACACTAGCAAATTCCTTACTGGAAGCAGTCAAGATCCAGCATGTAGTGCCACTTTCAATAAGGAATTGGCAGGCACTTTCCTTAGTAAGTAATGGGCCCGCATAATGACAGGAGAAAAACACAGCATTATAGAATACTAGTGTAGGCCTACATTGTTACTCTCTTTCCAAAATAGCAATTTTTTCAACAAAACTTCCTTGCAGTTTTTTCATACAATTAGTAGGGTCTGGTTTTCATAATTTACACAGTGAGAGGGAGAGACTGATTTTGCCACTGGGCTTTACTGAACACTGGGGCTAGTCACTTTCCATCTGGTCTGGGAGATTTGTAAACTGGCCATAACTTTACATTAACCCAAGCAAAAAATCTTACTGGAAACCTACATGTTTCTTCTTATTGCTGATTGCAGCCATCTTTTATACATTTGTTCTGTGTTACTGATCCCTTAGGGAAGAGGAGATATTTTAATGGCTGGCACAGTGTAATAAAGCCCAGCTGGATATTCAGTCATTGACTGAAGTTGGAAGCTGATTCTATGAGTCTGTGAGCTAAAAGAGGTGATGGAGTTAGTGTTGGGACAGCCCATGTTAGCTCCATGAAGCAAGCAATGATTTCCAAAGACAAATTCTTGCCAGTAAATAACCATTTGTTTTGCCAAGGGATATTCCAAAGTATAAACCTAGGAAAGAGGGAATCTACACTAAGGGGGCAACTAGTGGGAACTGTATGCTATGAACTGCAAACAAATGTGATATTGCTTTTCTGTGTTGATGAGACAGAGCTGTGCTGAAAATTCTTTAGCTCTGCGAATTGCGTCTGAGTTGACATTTGCCAGGAAGGGCTGTGGTTTTCATTTAATGGTGTGAATAAACACTGCATTAGCAAGAAACCTGCTGTTTTCTAAATGTTATATGCTAAAGTTTGCACCTTCATTTGAGTGATCCGCAAAGTTTATACTTTAATGTTCCCTAAAATAATTTTACAAATACTGAAAGCTAGAAAAACAGATCCAGCAATCAGGTTATAGTCACCAACAATGACATGAAATAGTGACATAAACAATTCAACATTATTTTAGACCATTTGACATTTCCAGTTTTTATTGTATGAATCCAAACTGCTTCACAGGGATTTTCATTTTTCAAAGTATCTCCTCACATCGGAGTTTGAATTTTTTTATAACTTGTACTGAGATATCCAGTATTCTATCCTTTAACTGCCATCTGGTACAGAACACCATGGCGCTTAATCATGAAAATCTGAACAGTCACATAAAGGTCCAAATTTACATTCTACTTCCCCATATTCAGGTATTCAGTGAATTCTGCAATGTATTGAATTTGCGTCCAATTTGTCCATTTCCAGTGGTAGCGAACTTAAAGAGTTCTTTGCACCATTTTGCTTGTGCGTGCACAGGTAGTTCCCCTATTCATAAAGCATTGCTGAAGCACTGTTGTAGGAGCGAATTATGCACCAAATTAATCAGTTTTACCTCACCAGATTAAAATGGAGAATTAGGGGGTTAATGGTAGAGTTCCTTTATTTGACTGACTACACCACATTACGTAAGAAACTGCATCTGGAAATGTTCACCTCTCCCCTTAGGGAATCCACCCCTTGATTGATGCAAATACACTTTGACAGTAAAATTTGTGCTTTAATTAATAAACCCCAAAACAGATCTGCCCAGAGATTGTGTTCTGTACCAGTGAGAGCATGTGTGATACTTTGTAAGAGATAGGATGTGCTAAGAGGTGTGCATAGACTCCCCAATGTTTTGATTTTAGTACTGATCCTATTACCATGTTTTAGTTTTGTTCTTGGTCTTGTTTAAGTTCTCATTTTTTGCCTGATGTTTTGGGTTTTGATTTTTTGAAAAAATACACTGGTCATTACAGTGTCATTACAGCACTGACCCAAGCCACCACCTCTTAGCCATGGCTGAGGGGTCAGTACCCTCAAGGGCATCGGTGACTGACTTCTTTCCTCATGCCAAAATCCCTTGCTGGTGGGGGAGGGCTTAAAATGTAACCAATGGGCACAAGTCCCAAAACAAGGCCCTACCCTCTAACTTAATTTGTGATGGAGGCCCTAAAATAAATGCCCCCCAATTTAATAGGAAAGTAAATAAAATAATACACAAAATATTATAACATTTTCCCACTCCACCAGGCAATCTGGGAAGGGGGCAGGTTGGGACTATGGTGACCCAAGGACTCACATATTTTGGGTTGCAGCAGTTTACATTTTACAGTCCTGTTGTTGTGGTTACCACCTGGACCAGAAACGTTGGAGGGGTCTATTTTAACCTGGTTTCTTACTGGTTGCTTGATTTGGTTTAACACTGCCTTATTGCTTTGGATACTTTGCTTCTGTTTTTTGCTGTTCAGATACATTTTTGCTGATTACATGGCATTTTGGGTACTATGGTTGCTGGTTTGCTTTATATATGTGCCTTGGTTTCTTTTCAAACTAATTTAATGAGGGTTTTAAAAAAGAATACGAACATTATGTTAGCATCACATTTCACTTGTATCAGCTTAATCCGGTGAAATCTAAACCTGCTTTAGATTGAAAGTGTCATAATTGCTTGAATTAATATTTATTTAAACCAGTAGTGCCTCACTGACTAAAGGATGAAATCAACTATCGAATTCACTTCACTACAATTCAAGTTACATTGCCAAAATAGTCACACATTCAATTCCTCTTATTGATGAAGCTATGGATAGATTTGTTGAACAGGCAGACTGCCATGGATGCAGTTGCATGCGAATAGATGTAAGATGTGAAGTCATGCAGATTGATGTAAATTACTCCAGTGAAGTGTAGACACATCATCCTCACTATATCCAAGTACCTGTATATAAGTGAATAATACATCTGTTTCTATGTCACCTTGTCCCTAGTTCAGGTTTAGTAGTAGAATAATTTAGTCCCAGTCGCCATTGTCACTTTTGATGAAATAGTCACCTTACACTACCCCAGAGCCCTGCCATTAACCCCCCAATTTGCCACTCTGATGTGAAAAAGTCATACAGGTGAATTCAGAGCAATACGTCTTGTTGAATTCACAATTGTGACAGATTCCACTGCTTGGTCAAGAGTAGAAGATCCTGTGCACACGCACGCAAAGTGATGCAAAGTGCTCCTTAACATCGCGACTATTGTAGTCGCCCGAATTTGTCATGTGTTCGCCACATTGCAGAGTTTGCTCAATAAGTAAACTTGTAGAAATGGCGAATATATGCAAATTCAGAGCTGTACTCAACTATTCAGCCTTTAGTCAATAAAGCCCTACATCTTTATTATATATCGAGTGGATATAGTGTGACTTACAGGGTTTGTCATGTAAAAATGGTGAAACTTGCAGATGTCTTTTTCTTCTAGAGAGGGATATTTGCATTTTTCCCTAGGAGCATTGCTAAACTCTTTGAAATGATTTTGTTTATTGACAGTCAGCACACACTTTTTTTACCTGTTCAGTAAGGCTAGAACAAAGAAGGAACAGTTCCAAAGGGATGGACAATAATTCCCTTAAGGCCATTGCACATAAAGTAGAAATATGTTAAAATGAGCAAAATACATATATGAACTTCAGCATCCATTAATTGTGAAATAGCAATGTTATTTCCCTATAGCTACAGCTAAAAGGCTATACAAAGGCTAAATATGGCAGAATAAGACACAAAATGGCTGACAGCAGAACAATATGGATGACATAAAATTCCATCCACCTCAAAAGCATGTACATCTAGTCCACTGGCCTATTTGTTTTTTATATTTTTAATTTTTACAAATAATATGAAAGGAATAGTACAGAATGGACAGTGGGTAAAATGGGTTTTCATAAATACATATCTAATCTTCACATTATACAGAAGTAAACATTAACAGCAACAGATTTTATATTACAAAAAATCTATGAGAAAACATCAGCTAAAAGCTGTGTTACTAGTGTCCCTCAAGATCCAGTAGCCATCAGTGTTCATATACAATATTATATTGGTGCTACTTTTAGAGATATTTAGAAACTGATGATCCCCTTATTTGTATGGGTTAAGATAATTTTCAGAAAAAAATATCACCCTTCACATTGAAAAATATTGTGGTAGAAAATGAAAATGACAAAACAATAACAATTACACAAATGTTAAATATCTGGGAGATTCTAGAAAAGTAATCTTTTACCTTACCCATTTTTCCTGTCTGTAGTCTTATTACCTGAATTTAACCCATAACTCTAGCCCCACCTTTTTTTTCCACAAATAAAAACAGCACTCAGGACATCCACACAATGTCTTATCTGTCTTCCTGTCATGTTCCAGATTACTATTTCCTGAGTGTTTTCTAATTAAACATATTTTGTTCTTGCATCTTAGATTGATGCTCATTTCCAACTTCACCATCCTAGCATATTTCTTAGGGTAGTGTAAAGAGGGTAAATGTTTATAGACAAAAAACAAGTAGTAGGCAGGTAAATCATAGGGAATAAAGGGACAAGAAAAAAAATTTGCTTAGTGAGACCATGATCTCTTATCTCCTGGTGACCCCTAGCACTCCAGTATAACACTGCCTGAAAGATCTTTGTTGCCTTTTAAACATAACAGAACTCCAAACCCTTATGGTGGTCATACTGTATGTTCATATTAAAATCTACATCAATAATCATATTAGGTGTAGAGTAGATGTGCGCCATATTAAGCAATGTCAAACATGACAAATTGTCCCAAGAAGTTTTACATAAGCATTAGATTGCAGAAAAATGTATTGGATGTGTCTTGTTGCTGTTTAATGACTACAAGCCACAATACATTTTGTCATAGCTGCCATTGCTTGCAACGGCCTGCAGTTTGTATGCTTTTTGATGTTGATATTGATGCCAGCGACAAAAAAATACATAGTGTGACACAGCCGTTAGTGCCCTTTGGTACGTTTGCTAAAACAGTTTTTACAATTCTCTCACTAATTCTAAAAGTTAGGCGAGACTTCATGAAACTTTTATTTTAACCTTTCCAAGCTTTTACAGAAAATTTAAATTCTACTCTGCAATCCCATTTCTTCTGTTTAAGTATGCAAACAAACAAGACTGGGGCAGAATCAGACATATTAATCACCTTCCTTTTTCATTTGCAAGTTTTGAAGAAGTAGATTTTAAAGAAAATGACTGATGTTCTTATTAATAGGGTTACAACCTATAGAATAAAAAAATCCATAGTTGATTTGCGTGTTGATTACTTTTCTCGCAGAAAAAAAATAAAGATTAACAGCTCTATCTATCAGAACAAATGATTACAAATATAACTGAGGTTATAGTTTGGGATTCAAATATTTAAGGGGTATATGCATAATAAGCAAAGGGCATAAACATACAATCTCTCATTTGAAGTCTGTCCTACTGAAAACATCTTTACTTTTATTCAGCAATATCATTTGAATAAGGAAACAACAACATATACAGATAACTAAATATGTATATCTACAGAGCATTTAAAAACGTTTTTAAAATCCACATTAACTGCATACCTTCACTCTCCCTACATATATATTTCAGGTTTGCCACTGTGGAAGTAGAATTAGTGGTCTATCATGTGTTAGACATTATATCCATTATTCGTGATCAGGACCACCACGTACAGTGGAAATGCAGCAACTTGAAGTGTTCAAAAACTCTGATTTGCTGCTTACCTAAAAGCTATACATTCTTCATATCAAATTGACAATGAACCCCAGAGGTCTATTTTAGTTCCCAAAATAGTTTTTAGGAGTCAACGGGAATCATATGATAGCCTTCAAGGTTTTATAGTACAATAGAGTTTTGTGGGGCCATTGGGAACAAACAATATAGGTTTTGTGGAGCTATTGAGTGAATTACATGGCACGCTGGGGCTCTGTGGGACTCTGTGGGGCACTGTAGGGTGCAACCTGTGGATCTGCCAGGTAATTTTGGCACTCTGTATAGCAATTTTGGTTGTGTGAAGCCAATGGGAGGCTGTGTGGGAATAACTAATGGGATTTGTGTTGGGTCATTGTGGGAACTATGGAGCCCTTGGAGGCACAGTGGGAAATCTGTTTTTGTAGTTATTGGGGGATTATTTTTTTTTTGCCAATGGGGCCCCTGGAGCAATCTGAGATGTCTGGAGCCAGTATGGGATTGTCTGGTGCCAGACAGGGCTTCCTGGGGCATGACTCACTGCTGTAGTATTTACACCAAACTACACTCTAAGGGAGAAATTTGCAAAAGTCGAAAATTTTTTGCAAAGAAAAACGGCGGAAAAACAGCCGAAAGAATTAAAAAAATAATGTACGACTTTTGTAAATTTCACCCCAAAAGGATTAAACTACACACTAAGGGCGGAATGTATTAAAGTTGGAAAGACCACTATAGGTCTTTCCGACTTTCTCGCGGGAGGTTATCCTCCCGCGAGAATCCCGATTTCCACATTATGGAAATCGGTATTTTTTGATTTCCATAATCTGGAAATC
>JAKJJM010010231.1:0-20374 GCA_021901965.1 Pipa carvalhoi
CCTGCATCTGTGGTCCATTAAATTAGGTTCTTTACCTACCTGCGTTCCTGTGTGTGCAGATTCGTTTTCCTTACTTCATAAGTAGCCTAAGTCCATATATTTCAATACAGAAGAATTTATATTCAACAGAATAATGGCCTAAGTCCAATACAAACTTCGTTTTCCTAAGAATATCAATTTTTGAACTTAGGCCATTTTTCCGTTGAGCTCTTCATATATAATCTGCATGTCAGATAAACATGTACTTGTAAATTCGTCTAAAAATCATTTTTTTTAGCTTATTTGGCTCAGTCTAATTTTGCTGGCTACTATGGTCAATAAACTTGCAATGAGGCAGAGATGTTGATGACAGACTTGAAGGAGTCTTGGGATAATATTTACAAAAGTAAAACGTTTTTTGTCTAGTTAATGCTTGAGAAGCAGCTTTTATATTGATGTTTATGCCTATTTACAAAAGAGATCCAAGCCAATTTTATTGCCCAAAAGTGTTCTCCTGCTTGTTGCTGGCATGAAGCCATTATTCCTTGTGGAGTTGGTCCTGTCATTTAGCCACAGTCAAAAAAGTTTGAAAGAGCATATCAATATGGATCTGAAATGGAAGTTAAATCTAATGGAAAAACATTTTGTTATTGAAAGGTATGGGGATATTAAAATTAACACCAAAACAAGCCGAAACTAATCGAAAAAGTCAAAATGACCTTAGTAAATATCCCCCTTGGCCTTTTAGAAGTGATTTAAGGAGGAGCATGGGCCCCTTAGCAACAAAAAATGAAGCCGGGCAAAAAGTCAAATAATTCAAAAATAAACAAAGATCTGAAAATTGTCTAAGAATTCCACAGTCAGCAAAATACAAATATATCATTTTAAGTGAACTTTGACTTTAAATTGACATTGTCATAATTACAGCATTTTATTATTTATACAAGCCTGAAGATTACTTTATTTTCTTTTACAAAAGGAATTCTGTATTTTAAATATTCTTCAACTAAACTTTGCTATCTCTGCTGCTCTGCTACTGAAATATACCCAGAATTCCATCCAACAGAGAAGCAATTGTAATTAGGGATGATCGAGCACTAAATAGCTCGGGTTCGGAAAAAAGTCCAAACTTTGTGAAGTTCGGTTCAGCGTTCGGGTTCGGGCCGAACCGAGCAATGGTCATGCTGACAACGTCATTGTCCTGACTGACCATTTTGGTGGCATCTTCAAAACTGTCAAGGATGTTGCAGAGATCCTTAACCTGCCTCCACTCTCTATGGCTCAATACCCCGAGGACCGCACCACTGCTCGTGAGGCCATGCAACACTTCATATTGCATAATGGCATTACGCTGTTGCCACAATCATTGGAGCATGTGGCAGGTGGAATTCCAGTGTGTTCCAGCATGTTTTATTGATAGGGTTAGTCTAATTAAAGGAAGTACTTATTTAAGAAATCTGTAGCAGTGGGTAATAATTATTCAGTAAGGGAGAAGTAAATGTGCATTCATAATACATACAAGATATGTAGATATAAAAAGCAGAACTTTACAAAATAACAAACATGAGCATTAAGAACCCAGACGCAATATTTTTTTCACATATTTGTCATTAAAAAGACAATAACGCTAAAAAATAAAAAATGGGACTGATGCCTTTACGATTATTATAAATTCAATCTCACAAAGATTCTAAATGGTGCCTAGAAAATATGCTATTTAACTTTGCAATTGGCCTTTTTGGGGCACTACATGAATATGCATTGTCTAAAGCCCCATAGAAAACAATAGGTCATGGTGAGGTTTGTTTAATCAACACACAACATACTGTATCTGCAATCAGCAAATGTAAAAACAGTAGAAGTCATCAATGTAACATCAAAGGTAACATAAGTCCTGTATTCAAATGGCTGCCATGCCAATCTCAATTTATTCCTCTGGTTTTATTAGTCCTCTGAAAATATACAGTGCTGTCAGATTAAAATTGATGAGTACTATATTTTTCAATGTTCTTGTTTTCAGCATAATTTAATAAATGATATTATAATAAAACATATATAGATATATGTTGTGACAAAGTTACATTTAGATGCTTTGCAGCTTATGTAGTGAATAGTATGTCATAAAATACTGTATTTTTCGCTCCATAAGACACACTTTTCCCCAAAAAAAGTTGTGGGAAAATGTCCGTGCATCTTATGGAGCGAAGATTACGGTATTTATGATTGATGGCAGGGGGGTGATGGCAGGAGGCGAGGTAGGGCAGGTAGGGGAGAGATAGCAGGGGAGGGAGGGCAGGCAGGCAGGGGAGTGATAGCAGGAGGGCAGGGATGTGAGGGCAGGCAGGCAGGGGAGGGAGGGGCAGGTAGCCAGGGAGGGATGGCAGGAGGACAGACAGGCAGGGGAGGGATGGCAGGAGAGCAGGCAGGGGAGAGGTGGTATATTTTAGCACACCATTTGGTTCAGAATTTTTTTCCTTATTTTCTTCCTTAAAATCCTAGGTGCGTCTTATGGTCAGGTGCGTCTTATGGAGCGAAAAATACGGTAGCTGGCATAAAGCAAATAACAGGAATCAAGTCAGTCTTATGGATCAACTAGAATATTGCATTTATATACACACACATATTGCCATGTTAGTGTATACGTTTATTCCAACTCACTGAATGTATACATATATAAGATAAAAGCAGTATATTTAGGAAATTAAGGAAGGTGCAAAAAGCGACTTTCCAATTAACAAAATGTTTTAGCTCTACTATGGAATACTATGGAATACTATGGAATATTATGGAATACTATGCAGTGGTAATTCTTGCTACATCCTTTGTCTCTCCAATTATTATTGAACTTCATTTAGTGACAGCTGAGGCTTCATGGAGATAAAGTTCAATGACAGCTTGAGAACTACAAGTTAAAAGGGAATGAAACCAAGAAATGATCATACCCTTATTGCATTTATACATAATAAACAGCTGGCTTGCACTTTATCGTTTTTAGAAAATAAAATATTTTTATTTAAAAATGCATTTTGCATTTCACTTTGTTGGGCTGTAAGGCCAGGTCAGTATAAATATATGTATATGTTTGATTTAAAATTCAACTGAACAATGGCATTGGATAGGTTTTTAAGTATCAAGAGTAACTCCTATGTCAATTCATATAAGAAACTTTCATTTTAGGTTTTATTGGTCATTTAATGTGCGTGGTGGACGTTGTAGTAAAAGTTAATGAATCTTTAAATGTAGTCTTTTTTGTTTTTATATTCTTTAACTCTTCTTTTGCAACCAAGCCATATATTCCCTCATGAAACCAAATCAATCTGTCAGTCTAATACAACGTAGTAGTTACTGACTGGGAGAATTCAACTGAAACAACAAGAATGATTCAGTTCCATGGCTAAAAATATTGTAAGGCTGCAATAAGCAGAGGACAATAAACAGCACAAATACTGGGGATGATAAGTATATTTGTAAAAAATCAATTATTTTGCTTCTTCTACAACATCCACTATCATTTTAAGGAGGTTATTCAGAAAAGGCTATACAGTTGTGTACCAGTCTGAATTTGTGTCCATTCATCACTTCCCCATCTTTGGGTATTCAGCAAACTCGATTTGCCAAATTTGCATCCATTTTGGACACTTACAATAGTTGCAGACTTACAAAACTCTTCGCATTACTTTGCAGGTGCATGCACACCTAATTCTGCTATTCAGCAAGTGTAGAGAATTTGGCAAGGTGTACTGCTACAAATTTGCCCATTTGCCAGGTTAAAGTGGCAAAGTAGGGGTCTGATGGCAGGGATGTGGTGTGGAAAAAGTGACTAAACACTGTGTCCGACTAACACATAAACCAGGGATATGGTGACATAGAAAAGGATGTTTATTCACTTAATACAGTTAGTAAGACATTGTAAAGATGATGTCACTGCACTTGACTCATGGAATACGCATCACTACACATCACTATGTGCCCGATACTGATCAACTGACTATGCCGCACTATACAAGGAACCACATCCAACACATTACACATCTTTGGTATGGAACTTGCAGCTTAGTAAATAAGGAATAGCGAATTTGCAATTGGCAGTTGCAATGGAACCCAAAGTGAGGTGAATTTACTATGACAGTAGATTTCAGACTTTGATGAATCTGCCCCCAATTGATGAACTAGAGTGTGTTCATTTCAACTTATTTTAACTGTTAAATTGTAGAACGGCGTAAGCTTAATGTAAAATGATAAAAATTATATTTATTCTGTAGAATTTGTCATCAATCTTTCTCCTAACATATTTTTAAACCCCATTGCATTTCATTGCATGTTATTCGCATGATTCATTACTGCCATAACAAATTCAATTATAAATGTACAAAAAAAAAAATACAGTTCTTCATATTGAATAATCAAATTCTGGGACTACACTACAGAACATTTTGTAAAGTCGCCCTTAAATCCCTACACTTTAGGAAAGATTTTGCAATGTCAGCTGTTATTGGATTTATTCTACAATTCTAGTTGTTTAAGGCTGGGCCACACTTTAATTCATCCACACTGTGTTGCCTTCTGGCACTGAATTTGTTGAAAAGCTACATGCAGTGCTTTGGTGAATTTGTCACCAGAAGTTGACTCCAGGGCTGCTCCTAGACCCGGGGCACCGATCAGAGGGGGGCGCTACCCAACCTCTGGTCCGGGGGGCGCTATCGCTACCAATCGCTAGCACCCCCTCCCCCATCCCCCCACTCAAACAAATTAGGGTCGGTGGGGGATGCAAATTTAAGACTCGCCCCCAGTGGCATTTATGCTAGGAACGGCCTTGGTTGACTCAGTGTGACCACACTCCAATCATCAACACTATTCTAGGTAAAGCGACTGCTGTGGCCCTGGCCTTAGTGTCCTTCAAATTGGGGATTATGTTTGTCACAAAAGCTCTGTAGCAGTCATGCACAGGATAAATATAAGAGACAATTTTGAGTAAGAATAATACATATAAATATAGTATAATTTAAATCTAATTCTTCTAACCACGAGTACAACTATAGCCATATTATGATACATTTCATGACATGAAATTTAATGCTATCCAGTTTACTGTAACATTTGAGATGAAAGTCATACAAATACTGTCAAAATGAAGAGCTGTCAGTAGGACTGAATGGGTGAACCTAAAATATTATTGTACCATCTGTACATATAAGTTGCCTTCCTTCCCCTGACCTGCCCATAATAGAAACAAAGTATAGTTTAGCATTTTTCTTGGAGTGTCTGTTATATAAATGATGGTGCTTTGCTTCTCACCTGAGGCCTCCAAGATGTTTATCCCTCACAGGCCCCAGTAACCAGCATATTCAGACTCCTCTCCCTTCAAAATCTCGAGTGTTTTGCATTGAACATGCATGTGCCATGCTGGCTGACCAATGCACATTCAGCTGTTCACAAACTCACTTTCAAGCAGAAGCTACAGAGGAGATGGGAGAGAACCTAGAAGCTCTACAGAAGGAATGAATTTGAGCTGTCAGGTGAGAAGCAAGCCAGAGAAAACAATAATACAAAGTAATTTAAAAAATGCTAAACTCTACTACGTTTCTCTCTTTTGGGCAGATTTGTGAAAGGTGAACAATCACTTCAAAATGTATACTTATTTACAATCAAAATAGGGATGTGTCTACTATGTCAATGCTACTTTAATAAATTAGTGGAATGTTAAATGCAAAAAGTATTTTGGAACTTCATCTGGCAGAAGATCCTTCCAGATGCAAAAGTAGAACTGAAAGGCTGTGGTTTGCCCCAAAATACATGTCCCATTTAAGTCCTATAATAGCACTCCATGAACTGCAGTCCTTACTGTGTTACTCAGTAGATAAACTCAGTGACAGCACAAATACACGTACAGTGCGTATATAAAATGATCACATCAACATATACATGTATATAAGTCTTTGCCATATATTTTTTAAAAGGATTTCCCTATTCTAAACAGAAGTATTAAAGACTTCTGTAACACTTGCCATGAGACCAGGATCAATTAGATATCACTCACTTTAGCTTTAGCAAATTCAAATGTTTTCTCTTCTGAGTGCTGAAATGTAGCATTTGCACTTTGAAAGAAATTTGGAAAATCTAACAGGCAATGCACTTGGTATGAGCGCAATATTAATACTCCTTAACAAATTTGGTTCTTCCATTATTTCATGTTTTGTTGGTTCCCTTGTGCTTCTTATTTTCTCCTCATACCAGGCTACGTGGCGGTTTTATTCTACTGATTCCAGTCGAACATACCTGACAGCCACCTGGCGATTTTATGAAAGTATTCTTCCACCTCTCAGGCATGTATCAATGCTATGAATGATGAAGGAAGCCATGACTTGTACTGGTTTACTAATCTGCTTTTCAATTTTTGTTTTATTCCCTGCTCCCTCTGCCTTGTTTTTCTTTTATCATATATCCTGCACGTAGTGTGTATGGCGTAGTTATGCGGCTGATGAGAAATCGGTTTCCATTGCTACCTGGAAGCCTCATTTGAAGGCCTTGCATACCTGCAGCCCTACAAAGTAGGTACAAATATGGCAGCTGGTGTTGTTCTTGATGTCTGTTCAATCTCTATAACATTATTATTTATGTTGGTTTGTCTCCTTTCTACTACCTCATCATAGCCTTTATAAAACTTCTGAGCCAGTTAGGCTAATCATCTCCAAGCTCCAAATTAAAAGTGACCTTATTTATCTTAGAAATGGGATATTATTTATAGCATTTTACCATATAATTCCATTAAAGAAAGTAAAGAGTTCCAAGAGAGAGTTGGGATGTTTGTAATGGAAAATGTTAAGTGTTTTTAAGTATAGTTCTTTATTTATTTGCTTTACTTTGATGATTTTAATGTAAATATAAATGTGTTTCTAGGTAATAGTTTTATGATAGGTGTGAGTAGTAAGGCAATCTCCATGAACTTTACTAGACCACTTTTATGAATTTATATACAGACAGGAGTTATTTGTTGAGGTTTATAGAGAGTGTCTAAACAACAGAATAGCATGTTAGTGTCAATGTGTAAGTGAAATTATGCACATATGGTTTGTTTGTTGAACATTATGAGCGAAATTTACTAAAATCAACAAGTATTTTTTCGTCTGTTTTTCATCCAATTTTCAGGCGAGAAAATACTTTTCGATTTTAGTAAATTTCACCCTATAACTTTGTGCCATTTTAATTCACTTAATATTAATTAACATGAAATATAAATATAGGGTAATCTTCTTATAGAGGTGTGAACTTTCCTTTAAAATCTGGAATAGTTTTTGAAGAATTGCGGAATGCAAAGGCATCTGAAATAACTGAGTTGTCCAGTACACAGGGAACATTCCTGTTGGGACCAGACCCCAGTAGACCCTCCTGGAGTTTACATTTGCACTGTTGTGGCATATTTTTGAGGGTAGGAAATTAGAGGTTTAAAGACAAAAAAAGAGGTAGGATACAATTAAATTATAGGGACTGAAGAGGGCCCTGATCTCTTGTTTCCTCTTCGACTCCATAGCTCTTGTTTTTTGGTGGGCCCCATGTTTCTTGTTTCTTGGTGGGGACCCCTGATCTCTTGTTTCCTGGTGGGCCAAGCACTCCAGTCCAACACTGAATAAATGCACTTTGACTCACAAATGCTAGTATTTTGTCTGAATGTTTATTTAAAATACAAGCAGCTAATGTCACTGCAGGGTAAGAAAGTCATAGCAATGAATTGTATGGAAAAGAAGTTCCTGTATCTTTCCTTAGTCCTAATGTTATTTTTGGATAATGACAAATATTACAGGTGAATATGTAAGTAGCACAATTAATTCAATGGTCCATATTATTCATTTTCAGTTTTGTTACCATTTCCACTAGCAGCTGCTTTAAATAAATGGTCCTCTATTTTAAAATCATGTCCAACAAAGAACTGCTGGTGATTCTTCATCATACTAACTGATTCACTTATGGAAATGATACCATTCACTATATTTCTGGATTTGTTTACGTTTTTTCACTGTATTTGGTTCCTGCAATATCTACCTATATGCAGACTCATTAGAAAACAAAGGGACTCATGTACTCACATGAGCAAAAATGCACTTGCACTGTAACCCATATGCAGCTAATTACTATCTTGATTACCAACTAAAACATGCACAAAAATGAGCAAACTGCTTATTTGCTGTATGGTTTATTTCATAGGTGTTATTTTCCTCCTTTGTCTTTAAATTCATCCCAAAATTATTTGATTTGCCATTTTGAATGTGCCCTGTTTGGAAGTGTTAAATAAAGGCAATTGTAAGAGTGTGCTTTCATTTTCCTGCTGGATTTTATAAAGCAGAAAAAATGTCACAGCACAATGTGAATATGCAATTTAACAATTATGAAGAATTGTTCATGCAACAGTGCTGGCAAATTGTTGTGAAGTGGGACAAATTCACTTTGGCAGGCAAATCTGCTCTATGAAAAATATATCCTTTCCTGGGAATGCAGGCCACCTTACTATTCTTGTCAAGGTTCCCTAAAAAATACCTAATTTTCCAGTCAGTGTAGGATCAGTAGATCGCCCATGAATTTTGAAGGACAGTTTTCTAAGAATGTGGTGACAAAGGATAAGATAAAGGGAAATTTATTTGTTTGGCTTAATACCATAAGGAGATAGGAAGCCATTTTTTAAATAAATAAATAAGCAGTAGGGGAGAGCGAGTAGAATTGCTACATACATCACCAGGCACTTGGATGAGGTATTAAGGCATTATGCTACAAGCTTAAAGAGAAAATAATGTACCTCTTATTGTTTCCCACCCACCCTCCACCCAATCACATGCAGGGTGGGGAAACTTAGGCCAGATCACCGGCAACCAACACTTTGCTGCTATAATATATATATATATAGAAATTTTGTTTAACTGAAAATTGCTGAAGTTTGAAACAAGGCTATTAATGAATAGGCAAAAAGCTTTAATTGAAATTAAACTAATGGCAAAGTCTGCACTTTGCAGAGACATACAGACCCCAAAATGTCAAATGATATTTTATGTTGTATAAGTTAAGCAATTTGCCTGGGAAGGCCATGGTATGTTTCAGTTAGAATTATCATTAACAATAACAAATTTAACTGGAGTGAACACTACTTTCCAGAAATGTCATTATGCAAGTTATCATGGGACCAATTTTATATGCTATGGAAGGAAATGTGCTAACCATTTTTCTTTGGAAAAATTTTCAGTCATCATTTTTTAATACCATTTTTTTAATAAGTTTGTATTAATTGCCTGCAATATCTAGACAGTGCTAAAGAAATTGTCCTTTTAATGCAATTTATGATATTTTAGTAAGTGTATTCAAAGTGTTACTTTGCCTATTATTATTACTATGTTATATATATATATATATATATATATATATTTTTTTTTTTTTTTAAGTTTGAATAAAATAAATGTTAATAAAAATAGATTAATCTAGAGTTACAAAGATAGAGACAGATAGCCATAGATAGAGAGACCAAGATAGATAAATATAAATAGATAAAATAGAGATATAAGGGGTTATTCTCTAAAGTGAGAATTTGACTGTCGAATTCGCAAACAATGGATTCCCATAGCAAATCCGTGACTGCGATAATTCTGCCATAATAAAGTCGCGACTGTGACAATTTTTAAAGTTCCAGCTTTGACAACAGTTCCTTTCTAAAGTCGCGGCTGCTATTCTCATTATAAAGTTGCGACTGCGACAGTAGCAGTCTATTGCGACTGTCTTTAGCTAGCGAATTCGCACCTTTACATGACAATTCAGACTTTAGAGAATAACCCCCATAGTGTGGGAAGTCTCTGCTCCCATCTCCAGCTATAACCCAAGGATAGAGAAATAATAGAGCAACAAGAGACATCTGGTTTAGATGTTCTGCAAGAGACATCTGGTTTAGATGTTCTGCAAGAGACATCTGGTTTAGATGTTTTGCAAGAGACATCTGGTTTAGATGTTTTGCAAGAGACATCTGGTTTAGATGTTTTGCAAGAGACATCTGGTTTAGATGTTCTGCAAGAGACATCTGGTTTAGATGTTCTGCAAGAGACATCTGGTTTAGATGTTCTGCAAGAGAGATCGGGTTTAGATGTTCTGCAAGAGACATCGGGTTTAGATGTTCTGCAAGAGACATCTGGTTTAGATGTTACACCCTTGAAATTTTGGACAACAAACAAGGGTTATGCAATAGGAAATATTTAAAACTGAATTTAAAAAATTGGATAAAAATTAACTTGGAGCTTGGGGATTTTTAGTTTTAAGATGATTGTTGAAGAGTTCAAATAAATTAAAGAGCAATTGTTGGACAAACGTCAATCAATTATAAAACTAGAGTATACGTTAAAGAAAATGTTATTTCTAAAAAAAATATTCAAATATCTCTATCCAAATTTTCTTGCGGAAGCCAAATATAAATTGACTGAAATCTACTTCATCACCGCAGATACCTTTATACATTTAAAGTCTACAGCTTTCTGTTAAGTATTTGTTAGCATTGCATTCTGCTTCACTAAGTGCTTTGCCAACTCAGTATGCTGTGGTCTGTACTGAGCATGTTGCATGTTTAACAAAGACTGTGGGAGGAGAATGGAAATTTTCTTTTTGGTTACTTTCTTTCATTTTTGCTTGAGTGCCTTGTGCCTGCACATAATTGCAAGTACCTTGTATGTACCAAATACAATAATCAATACATTTTCCCCCTCCATTTTGAAATCATCTAATATATTGTTTAGCATATTACTTATTAATTCAGTTTGCTTAATGACATTGTTTCTCTTTCATTTACTAACACATGAAGAAAAGAACAAGGAGAGAACACTGGCAGGTTTGTATCTAAATAATTTACTCATTGTGCAGCAAAGAATATAAAAGTTCTTCTTGTAATAAAGTTTATTGCAATATGAAAACATCTTCGAAACTGTCATTTCTGCATATTTACAATATTTCTATTTCTTATGCACTTGTTATATCAAGGCGTATTTAGACCTAAGGGTTGTTGAGTGTTTAATAAAATGAATGGTAACATTGCCTGGAAACCTAGAGTCATAAACTAGAAAGTCAGTCTGCAATGACAACTGCTCTCTAATGCATACATTTACCTAATGTAAAGACTAAAGTCTGCCGTGTGTGATGTACTTGAAATAATAATAATTTCCTCACACTACCCAATCAGATGTAATTGGCTTTGCCAGAGTTGTTACATCTTGGGTTACATTCCCATTCCTCATTATGGAGTTATATCATAGTTAAATATCCATCTGGCTTGTATATGATTATTTAGATGCAATGGCAACTGATTTTAAAGGGTTTATTTACAGTTGTAAATACAATAATAAAAGATAAAGAAAGGAAAAGAGGGTGAAATGGGCAAGATGAATAAAACATAGGGACTAATGAAGATTTAAAAGTACATAGCATATATACTTTACCAGTACAAATCAGTACATTTTTTTTTTGTTGCAAAATATATATAGATAAAAAAACATTTTGATCATAAAAAGTTAGTAGAAAGAATGCACAGGTGTTTAACTTGTATAGCATCAATCACATCTACAGACTCCAAAGTAACAGAGGAGATGCAATCATTTATAGGTTAAACCTCTTAACTGTTCAGTGCAATAATACTTGATATTTCATTTATGACTATACTCAGGTAAGCTTGCCTGTAATTTGTATAAATGATAGTAGCCAAGAACTAAAGACAATACATGAAACACAGAAGTGAACAATTTTGTTAGCACTAAAATCCTGCAATTTAAATGAATTATGTAATCATTTCTGAAGACAAGAATAAAAGCCTAAACCTCGATAAAACTCATGTAAAATGCTCATAGAGTCATTCTGCTGGCTTACCTGGACTGCTTATATTTATACACCTACCTCCTCACTAATATTGGACGATCAATTTATGATTATCAGCCAACCTGGGACCAAACTGACAAGGATGTCACAAATGTGATACCTTTAATGGCTAATTAAAATAAATACAGTCAAATCCTTAGTCAAGTAGAAAATATATCTATGGTGCCTCTATAGATAGTATGTCACACTTAAAATCTAAATGCAAAAGTATAACCAGTACTCCTTGACAAGGTGGATGTAACATAGTCCTTTATGTCCCTTTGGCCAACTGTGCATCCAGGACCAATATGTTACCAGCACAAATACAGTCTTGAATTCAAAGCCATATATCCAACCTGCAAACATAATGTCCAGTCTTAGACCTCATCAGTGCAAGATATGGATTAAAGGTGTGTGAGAATGGCTTAGGAGTAACTATAAAGTCAGTGAGAAGGGTTAGGTGGGCAAATGAACCATTCCTGGTACATAGATAGCTTTCTTAACACAAACTAAAAATCATTTCTGCAGAAACCTTTTTGCAAGGCAGAGGCACTTAGGAGTATTGAATTTTAAATGAGTTACCACAAACAAAGTCAATAAATAAGACATACTCTCTCAAAGCCAACTCTGTTCCTTGGAAGATAATGGTCCAGGAAGTTGGCCCTTACTCATTATCATTTGTCAGTAGGGAGGTGACAATGTTCTTAAATTATTATAATTTTGCTCTTAAAAACAAAAGTTCGTACTGAAAGGTAGACTTAAGGGAGAACTACATTTGTAACCATAAAGTTGCATTAAAACTAAACAAGTTACCACATTAAATGAACTCCCGGTACTTTCATGCAGGCAGATACCTAAAAATACAGCTAATAAATGAATGATTTTTTTATCTCAAAATATGTCTAGAAGTAAAGAAAACAACTGTTCGTATTAAATACATCTGATTTAAGCTGAAAAAATGGTGGAAACTTAATCCATGCCTTGCAAACATGATGTCATTGCTTTAAAATATAGAAAACTTGACACTAGTTTATCTCTACCAAGATATAAAAATATCACTTTAGAGAACAGTATAAAATCATTCAGGAAGAACAGAAGATCCCCAAAGATTGCAGGCCTCTCTTTGTTTTGTTAAAGCAAATGTTAAATGTCATGGGTTACATAAGTCTAAACTTAACATTCAGTTAACTTGATAGGTGTGTATTCCTAAATTTGAGGAGTGTGCATTTGACATTGCCTAATTTAGGGTTTAGAGGTCAAGCAGGAAGGCTAAAAAAATGGTGTGTACAGTAGGATGGTGTGTAGGGAAAACCTAGGAGAATGCTTACAGAGTGCTGCATTAGTATTCTACATTCATACACTAAAATTCAAGTGTTTTCAGCTATAGGAATGTGCCCATTGATAAAAAAAAGAGGGCTTTCCATCTCTGACAGAGTAGTAGTGGTATAATTAGCCATTTCAGGTCCCCAGAGCAGGATTGGCACCAGGGACCCCTCCACCCCACAGTGCTGCGAACCTATCGAGCGTTGCAGTGGTCCTGGTGTGGTGTTCAAGCCAGGCGTCCACAGTAGTTCCGCTCCTGCATAGAAGTAATTAAAACATTATTGCAGTACATGTATAGATTGTATCTAATCTGAACTATAAACTACAACAAAACTTCCCAATATGTGTACATATATATGCTGTTGAAAAAACATTGATATTTTAATGAAACTAAGTATTAAATGAAGTCATTGGGTAGACTTTGTGAAGCAACATTTTTCTACCTTCCAATTTTAAGATGACTCCCCAGAAATGATAGTCTTGTTTTAATCATTTGGAATAGCTCTATTACATTTTTGTAATACAACCAATTTACTCAGTTGTATGTTTGTGATTTAGATTATAATCTGGTGGTAATTAAAGCTGTGATATTTGATGCTGTATAGTTGGTTGACACGAAACAACAGCCGTCATTGTCCTATTTACTTATATTCATTTTATAACCAAATCACTTTATTGCATGGCATGGCTGTTATTTTATGCCAATTTAATTATAAGCATGCTAATGAATAAGGCATGTATAGGTACCAACCCATGTAGCCATCTCTAGGCATGCTAACTATGCTAATGTTATGTCTAGTGTGCTGATTTTGGAGACTGATTTTCAGATATTTTGCATTAGGTATAAATGGTGTGCTAGATAACACTGTCATTAGCACATAAAAATTTACATTTAACAGGATTATTTCTGTAGGGAAACTAAATTTAAGAGTATGTGAAATATATAAATTTAGATATAGACAATATTATCCATAAAATTGTTCATGAATTGATCAAGTGGAAGAGGCTATTTACCAAGTGGAATGAGCTAATATGCTAGATAATTAAGGGTGGGTGTTACAGTCCATATTAAAAACTTTGCGCATGAAATGGCTGTAAGCAATTAGGTTTCTTGAAAAACATATATCCTTGCTGATGTTGCATGCCATAGTAATTTTGTATACTGTTTCCTGTAGTTGTTTTACTCTTTTACATAGCTGTGATAATCAGTTATAAGCATGGACAACCACAAAAATAATTCCTGGGGGTAGGCGGTGCCGTGACATCATGACTTCTGCAGTACATGATGTCATGACATCACCATCATGTGACACATCGGGAGTAGTCCTAAACTCCCTATGCATTCCTCTGTCCTGCCCTATCTGCCTAATAGATGGAGGGAGCCATCCATTAGGCAAATAGGGCAGGACAGAGGGGCGCATAGAGAGGTTAGAACTAGTCCTGATGCACCCCATTTTGTGGACTGGTGGCCTTCTGGGTAGGTGCTTGCCCCCTTTAGCTCCCTCTTCCCGTGTACAACCATGGTTATAGGTCATTAGAAGTGCTCGTTACTGAAGACATGTTCAGATTTCCATTTGCTTCAGTAAAACATTATGTTTATCAGGGACCTTATGTCACTTTCACTACTGTTGAACTACAATTCCTTTCATGGGTCAACATAAGACAGGCTAATGAGAATCAGTTTCATTTGTGAAGGAATAAAACCTGCATAGTGCATGTGTACTATACTTTCTATAGCATTTCTACTAAAGAGTTACTTAAAGCAGTATTAAATCCACAAATGTATTTTAAACATATCTAAAAGATAATACAAGGCTTCTATGCATAACGATGTAACTATAGTAACCAGGTAGTTATAGTATAGTATTGATAAGGCAACAACTAGTTGGCAGACAACTAGTTAAGATTTAGTCCATCTTCTAAATGCATAGTAACTTGGAATTCTGTTTGTCCTCACTCCCAGTAATCTATGTAGTAATAAAGAGAAGCTCTTCAGGAAGTACACCTGTCGGAAACCTAGGTATTCAAAAGCCCCTATTCGCATTTTACCTGAGAATGCCGGTTATAAGCAGGTGCATGAAAACGACTTCCTTTCCTCATGGATTGTAATTTTAGTTTTGCGTTTATTCCTTCCGCAGTCTTATTTGTTTATTTGTATAGGATTTGGGAAATGCTTGTTATGGTCAATGCTGCTTGCTGCCTGTAGTTATGGATTCTGCAACTGGCAGTACTTGGTGCCAGATATGCTGGTGTTTTATAAATCAAATTATCCTGACAACTTTAGCACGCATGGGCTTGTCTAGAAACTATGTTGCCCTCTTGTTCTTAATGTCCCTCCATATCAATGCCCAAACATACTAAACAAATGGGTACTTATGACTGCTGTCCAAATAGATTATAAATATAGGATATACCTTTTGCAAATTTAAAAGCTCTGTAGGTTGTGTTGTATGTTCCAAAAAGTGTTCATAGATGTCAAGATGGGTACTGCATATAACCCTAAAACAGCACAATAATAATCTACTGTACTGTCTAACCTTGTATGTATACTTCAGATTCCTTAGTATTTGTATATTGGCACTGGCAGATTAAAATTATAATTATTATAACAGTTATTGTTGTGGCCCTGCAGAAGTTAGGAAATGGATGAATTAAATGAATTAAAATTAAAAGGCAGATATAACATTTAATTAATTTTTGGTCAAATCATGGAGTTCATCATCACAGTAGATAAACATAGTATATACATAGCAAAGACAGTATCTTCTTATGCCATAATGAAGGGAGCTCTGAAATTAAAACAATATAATTTTCTGAAATTTATTTTTAAAAATAGATTAAATATTTGATGCAGT
Source organism: Pipa carvalhoi (assembly GCA_021901965.1). NCBI lineage: Eukaryota > Metazoa > Chordata > Amphibia > Anura > Pipidae > Pipa > Pipa carvalhoi. Next base: position 16,020 of record JAKJJM010010231.1, read on the forward strand.
GTTCCACTTTCCGAATGAGATCTTACATCTCTTACCTTTTTTTTTTCAACAAACTTCTTTACCGAACAACCCATCCAGCAATCTTGATGATTAAGGGGTTATTTATCAAAGTGAGAATTCAACTAATGTGAATTCTCATCACTTTGGATTGCTATGCTCTGATATTCTATTCCTTATTCACTAAACAGAGAATTTCCGTAGCGAATTTGTGACCGCATCAGTAGCCGTCTCTTGTGTAGTGTGCGGCTGTCATTAGCTGGCGAATTCAGCACATCGCAGAGTTTGCTGCATACCCGAATATGGGAAAGTGGTGAACAAATGTGAATTCACACCTTTACAATTTGGACTCTCATGAATAAGCCCCTTATTCTCATCATCAATATGGCTGACTCTAGAAACACTTTCTTTGCTGTTGCCTTGCTTTTTGGTGAAATAGTAATTTTTGCATTTTACATAGCATGATTTTACTCACCAGATTTATAATCCAGTGTATGCAACCTTGTGTCACTGCACTGGACACCCAAAGCACCATAATATTGCAGGAAAGGGTCTGTTTCTAGTAGTTTGGGGGCATCTCTGAACCTTTTTCCACCAATGGGCCATTAGCAGCTGCCTTCCCTGGCTCTATGGTATGTAGGCCTCTGGTGGCTTTTTAACCTTGGCAGACCTGAATATTCCTCTTCAAATCACTTCTGCCCTTAAACATATCAAACTGCCCTTATAGTAATAAATTCATTGCCTGGTTACTAGAAAATGTGTTATATATAAGCTCTCCTAAACAACCTTTTAAATGGGCAGTGATATTAAAAAGTCAAAAGTCTGTAAATATTACATTTATTATATCCAATGTTCTGCAAATGGTTTCTGCAGAAATGATCTAGTTTTGAATTCATTTAATTAATAGAATAAATATGTACAAAAGAATAACTCACAGCACCCAGTAGGTATCATTAACCATTACAAATATATTACAAAAACTTATTTCATAGAGGCCAAGGCAATGTTTCAGACCATTAAGGTCCTATCTCAAACCGGTCACAATTCCAAATACAAAAGCCCATAGCAAATGATCTTTTTAAAGTATTACACATAAGGTGACATCAGCATGTCACCATAGTAATCTTATGTATACATAACTTATGTAACTCATCTACAAATAAGAAAATAAAGTAGTTTAAATTGCATACTAAAAATGGCTGTTCTCAAATTACAAAATAACGTAGATATAAAATAATAAATATAAATGATTAGCCTTCACTTAAACCATGAAGAGCAAGATTATTAAGCCACCAGACTTCCCATTTCTTAACCACTATTGTCCCGAATAGTTATTTACCTGTATGTTATTGTTAAATACATGCTTTTGCAATTTATTTTATTTACTTGTTTCTATCTCTTCTCAGTTTATAGGAACTTTCTGAAGCTTCTCTTTATTTTCTCAGTAGTTCAGTTTGGAACGTTAAGCCAGGGAATTGACTAAAAGTCTTAAGAATTTTAAATAACCTGAATCTAGCAAATGTGCAACCTCAAAGAGCTGCTTCTTTCTGACTGCTTTTTTTTTTATGAAGTCAGTGGCATGAGATTCCACACTGATAGCTGAGGAGGAAGTGGATGAGAGAGGAGGAAGAACTTCTATAAGAAAGTGGTGATAAATGTGAAACCATTGAAAATAAGAATATAATATATATTGCAAAACTAATTTATTTAACTGTGACAATTACATGTCGAATAAGTCTTGGAGATTGGATTGTTCCTTTTTTTTTATCTCCAACCCCAACTTGTGTCTCTGCACCTGTTCTAGGGCTAAAAATCATAGTTTTCTGCCATGTGTCCTATTTCTACCAAAAACTACACACATCTAGCAGATGATCAATACTGGGACAAATGTGCCTTGACACATTGTGCAGTTCCCCCACATAACTGACAGGTACACATACTGTATTCTATAATCCAACCTCCTTTGTCATTAAGACATTAAGGGGGACTATATAGCATAGTAACATAGTTTATAAGGCTGAAAAAAAGACACAAGTCCATCGATTTCAGCCTATTTTTCTGCAATGTTGATCCAGAGGAAGGCAAAAAACCCATGAGGCAAGAGCCAATTAAATTCTTCCACCTTAATGGAGTACCTTCAGATGCTGATTATGAAATCTAGAATAGTCTGTTACCTTTTAGCTACAGGATTACATGCTCATAATACCAGTTTCCACCAGTTGACTTGTGTGTTAAAGTTATGACACAGAATGGGTCATTCATTTTGATCATATAGTCACCATGATGCATTCTATACACATGCAATTACTGTGCATGTTAATGTGTTTGGCAGGTAGATGCATTTTAACCATTTTTTTTTTTATTGTATCGAACAACATAGTTACATTTTACTTGAATTAATTAAAATCTTTTTTTTTGTATTAATATTTTAACTGTCTAAGCTTTGAGGGAAATCATAAAATCATAGAGACTTAAGTGCAGAATGAATAGATTACAAAAAAATCTTTTCCTTAGTGGGCTCCTGAGCTCTTGTTTCCTGGTGGGCCCCAGCATTCCAGTTCAACACTTATAAGAAGCAGTGAAGATTAAAGAAATTATTCTATAGAAGGATACATGGTCCCTGATCATTTGTAAGAGGAAGATAGTACATTTCCAAACTCGATGTTTAAAATGGTTTTATGGGTACCAGGGGGTCCTCACAACTATATATTACTCTAGCAGGTCTTCATATTACCCCAGAGCACTGCCATAATAATGTGACATGTGGATGCATAGATTGCAGCTTTTCCAATAAGATCCTTTTTGTGCTGAGATTTGGAGGATCTAAATGGAGGAGTCATAATAACTCAACTTTCCTGTCTTGACTGGAGAGGCTAAACTGAAGCACAGGGAAGCCCTAGGGCCCTATTGGCTAAGTGCGAATGCACCTGTCAAATTCACTTTGCGTCAATTTGTGATGCTACGCTGGAGAAGACTTGGCGAACAAGCAAACAGTGATGGACGCTGGTGGATGCATAATGCGGCATAATCAGTCAAATAGTAGCAGGAAGCAAAGTAATGCGAATTCGACCATTGAGGGACAATGATGTCGTCTCCACCATAACCTACTAACATAATATACGTTAATATTACATCTGTTTTTAGGTCATCTTGTCTCTAGATCATGTTGTGACTTGATTGCAGTGTTTATTGTCACTTTTGAAAGAATAGTCGCCTTATACAACAGTCCTGCCCTGTCATCAACCCCTTAATTCGCCACTCTGATCTATCAAAGTCAAACAGGTGAATGTGGAGCAGTACGCCTGTCCTTATCATTTCGATAGACTCTGCCTTTTGGTCAATAGGTGAATTACATGTGCACTTAAGTCCGCTACTGTCAGAACCATACAAATTGGATGCATATTCACCACATCACAGAGTTTGGTCAATACGCGAATACTGGGAAGCTACGAATGGATGCAAATTAAAACAATTACGCTACTATTTGGACTTTAGCCAATAACCCCTATGTTCCTCCTTTTATTTATGAGCTCTGATATTAACATTAATCCCAGAGGATCCCCCTTACCATAAAACTGTTTTATGAGGATCTTACAGGCCCATTTTATTATCCCCATTAAATAGTACAGTTTACTATTTAGTAAAAAGAACCCAAAAGACCAGAAAGGATGCCTCTGTATAGGTTAGCCGAATTGCCTAATTAGTTAAAATGTATGCTGCATGGATGCTTAAATCAGTTGCACATGTAGCATGCATTTAAACTAATTATGACATGGCATTGCAGCATGCGCATTTTATATGTGTTTGATTTTAAAGGAGCGAGGTGGTAAACCTACCTAAAAATTCCATGTACTGCAACCTTGCCTTCTGTGACATATAAAAGCTGACATCTGGAGCTAGTTAAATTAAATACAGATTGAGTCTGGGTAATTAGGCTATTTTAAGTTCTGCTAACCTGTACAGAGGCATACTTTCTGAGCTTTAGTGACCCTTTAAGTTCGAAACATTGCGACATGAAATATAAAAATGAATCAGTGTTTGTGTGTACCTTGATTGAGGCCAAAGCTGTCCAATTTGTATGACTATGATTATTGTGAATCTAGAAAATAACAGCAGCATTTGCACATATTTTCATGATAGAAAATCTGCATATGCTTCTATTTCTGGCTGTTCTGAAAGTGCTTCTGTGTTTATACTATATAAAGACCATGAAATGCTATCTTCTTTATAAGTTTTGCAAGAAAAAGGCAAAACAAAAACCCTAAATAAAAGGCACAGACAATATAATCAGTATTGAATTATCTGAAGCCATGTAATATTTTTTATAGTCAACACACTGTTTTTTAAAAAAAAAAAAA
>JAKJJM010010239.1:0-10060 GCA_021901965.1 Pipa carvalhoi
TGATTACACCAATAGCAAACAACAGCCTAGGCTAGAGAGAAAGGGAGAGACGCCCAAAATGTCAGCTCCCTTAGAACTGTATAAATCAAGCTGACAGCAAGAATGAACCCTTCCTTAAACTTTTTTTTAACTATCTGTGGTAGCAATTGGCTTCGTGTAAAGGAGTTTTATATGTATGTGGGCAGTTATATTGGCACTATAGTTCTTCTTTAAGACTTAATGCCAGTTCTCTAAGTCTCTGCTAAGGGTTTTATTAAAAATGACTCCTGTAGGATGGCACAAACTGGCTGAAAATGACTGTTCACTACTGATGAAGTTCAGAGAAATTGAAACAGAGCTGTTTAATGTTGGTATGGAATTCTAAAATACCAGGGCTTTAAGCCATGTTGTATAAAACAAGGTGAAATATGCAGCTAAATTAACAGTCTATAAGTACCTACTTTTTACTGATGAACAGATCATTTGAATCAGTACTGTTTATAGATGGTGCTCTGTGCCAGTGAATGCTTACACGATGCTTTACAATAATAATCATGCATGTAATACATTCTTAGGGTGAAATTTCCAAAAGTCAAAAATGATTTTTTTTCACTTTTTCACCATGAAAAATGGGTGAAAAGGTAAAAAAAAAATCATTCTTGATTTTTGTAAATTTACCCTTAGTGAGAATGCAATAAAAGGAGAAAATCTGCATATTGAATATTAGAATAAAACATCCATGGACTTAAGCACTTGCAATCAAAATGGATGCAGATAACAAAGAGAAGCATCCAGAAAAGGTTGATGCTGATGTTTCTGCCTAGTTTAATGAGACCTGCCTAAAGTATTTTCTTTGCATGAAGTCCCTTCATGAGAGATAGCATCTTTAGTACATGGAAGAAAACATGACATAGAGAGAGTGATGAGAGGGCCATTAGAGTAAATTGCAAACAGTCACATTATGTTACAAATAGTGTTTAACTGGATTCTATCTACCTCTTTTTTTTAATAATCTAGGAGATTGCATTTGATATTAAGACCATTAGCCATGGGACGATTTTTGTCAAATTCTTGTCCTGAAAATAATACTGAAAGCTGAGCGCAATGCCCTTCAGAAATGTAAAGATACTGTGCATATTTATATGTGTATGAATAAATCCAAAGGATAGAATATAAAACCCAACCATGACTTGGTTTAGACTACAATTTCTAGAATCAATTAGGTGCTTGTAGTTGTTGGGGGCTGCGTTTACATCAGACTTCTATAGATCTGCCATATGATGTGGAAGACAGTAAAGACGGGAACCTACTGAGTCCATGAATAAACCTGCAGTTCAAACTTTAATATTAAGGATCAGACTTTAGTAAATTATGGCTTTTGTTTGTGATACTTTATTGATTTATCTCTTTACATCCAAGTACTGGTCTGTATCCTAGAAAGATGTTCAGTTTCAGTGTTTCTGAGACAGCAAGAAAACAGTTAATGCTGGGATCAAATTCAACCTTACTTTAGCATCACTGCATAATACCTCCACCATCCTCACAACCCACTCTCAGCCTACAAATTCAATCCATTGGGACAGCTTCATAAGCCAAAGCTGGAAATGAGAACTGATGATGATTTATTTCCAAACCCTGCACAGTATCATGGGAAACAAGATCCTCTTTGGCCAAAAGATGTTATCAGCTTAGAAAGTGGAACTATGCTGCTATCATACAACTCCCTTTGTATTCAAAAGCTGACAATCAAGAAATCTTCTTCTTTGGATTTATCTTATTCTGCTTTGTCATTACAATGGCTAAATATTGCTTCCCTGACAAGTGTAGAAGAATGCACTCTTGTTCCCCCGGCACAATCCCAGTTACATGGAAGAATGATCATCTTAATAGCTAATTAAGGAACTGGGAAGCTATTCTCCAGAAAATAGCTCAATGCGATGAAAGATAAAAATTTAAAACGATACAGATACAGGGCCTTATTGACTAAAGGATGAATTCACCTGTCAAATTCACTTTGCTACAATTCGAATTACATTACCGGAATAGTTGCAAATTCACTTCTTCTTATTGATGAAGCAGTGGATAGATTTGTTGAAGAAGCGGACTGCTATGGATGCAGTTGCAAGCGTAATGTGGCAAAGTCAGTTGAACAGAAGTAGGGTACAAAGTCATGCAAAGTCATGCGTAGTGATGTGAAATCCTCCAGTAAAGTTCAGTGACATCATCCTCACTATATCCCACTAACTATATATAAGTCTGTAACACATCTGTTTCTATGTCACCATGTCCTACTTCATGTTAGGTGGTAGACTACTTGCAGTCACCATTGTCACTTTTGATGAAATAGTCAACTTATGCCACACCACAGCCCTGCCAGCAACCCCACACTCTGATGTGGTGAAGTCAAATGGGTGAGTTCGGAGCAGTACACCCAGTTGCATTCACTCCTTCGACACACTCTGTTGTTTAGTTGATAGTCGAAGTACCTGTGCACACACACGCAAATTGATGCAAAATGCTACGCAAGATCACAACTATCATTGTTGCCCAAATTGGTTGGATATTTGCTATATCACAGAGTTTCCTCAGTAAGCGAAAATGGGGAAGCGGCAATCAAACTTGAATTCAGAGCTGTATGCGACCATTTGGCCTTTAGTCAATAAGGCCCACAGAGTGTAACCAGGTGGTCAGTTATCTATTCGCCCATATCTAACTATCCACTGTCTACTAATATGTATGATCTAGGGACTCCATTTAGTGTTCATGGAGCTCCCTCTAGTGTCCAATGTTATGATAACATTCTTCTGTGGAATTACTTAAACAGGCAATGTTATAGCCTGCTCCATATTGTGATGTGAGCTAGGTCCACCCTAGGTAATATAAGTCTGTGTAGTAGGTGGGTCCTTCTCTTTGACCACATGGTGGTGCAACAGTAGGACCTCCTCCCTCCTGGTGGGAATCCTGGAAGAAGATTCTACAAAAAGGATTAAGTATAGAATAGATCCCAAGTACAAGCTCACCTTTAGAACTGAGAGTTTTCAGGCTAGGCTATCTATCTGGGTAGCCCAGTACCCAAACAGGATTGTAGTGGGCCTAGGTGCTTGGTGTATCCTGGCCATTAGGACAAATACACAGCTTAGGGATTCACAGTGGTAGGCTTAGGGACCAGGGATTAGCATTAAAGGAGAAGACATCCCTATGAGGTCCATCTACTAACAGAAGCTACCAGAATCCCCCTAGGACCCACGTTGTTCTGATATACATATTGTTCTTCTGGAGGTAACTATACATTGAAACTGTTTTCGATTGAATTGTGCCTTATAATATGATATTGCTGGAGTTGAATGCATAGATTATTAAGTACTACTTTGCCTTTAACCTTTTCCTGTTCAATAAATATGTGTGTCTGTTTTATGCAAAAGAATCGCTGGTGTCCTGTTACTTTATTAATTGGATGAGTGCACCACACATATCAAATACTCTTTTGCTGCATATGTACCCCTCCATCAAATAAGTGAGGCCTACCCCCAAGGTCTGTGAAGCTGCTAGCCTGGGTATGAAATGCTGACAAACACATCTCTGGGGCTGCATGTTCATTTCATATACCTATACCTAATACATACAGAAAATTAACAGTATAATATACTGTGAGTATATTTAATATACACTTGCTGTTATTGCATATACAATATGCTGTGAAAAGTTAGTGTGGGCTGGCAGGATGGACTGGTTAAGGACCCTCCTGGTATACAATGTGCCATACTCTAAGGCAAAGGAAATGTGTTATTATATAAATAAGTCAGCTTGGCATAGACTCATTCATGCAGAACTGGATCATGGACTTCCTGACAAACAGAATGCAGACTGTCAGGCTAAACAACACAGTATCTTTGGCCATCTGTCTAAACACTGGCAGGTTGTGTACTAAGTCCATTCCTATACTCCCTGTTCACCTATGATTGTATCGCCTCTCACATCTCCAATAGGATTATAAAATTTGCAGATGACATCACTGTCCTTGGCCTCATAAAAGGAGATGATGTGACTGCCTACATGGAAGAAGTGCAGAATCTGGTGTCTTGGTGCAACCACAACAAGCATTTACTGAACGCCGAAATTCAAAGGAGATGGTTGTTGACTTCAGAAGGAGTAGCAAACCTGCATACCCCCGAGGCCTAATCCACGGTGACTTAGTGGAGAGGGTAGATAGCTTCAAGTTTCTGGGAATCCATCTATCAAAAAACCTAACATGGTCCCTTCATGCCTCTAAATCTATAAAAAAGGCGTGATGACGTTGCGACCAAACGTCATCACGTGACCGCATACGTGATGACATTTGATTGCAACGTCATCACATACGTGCGTCAAGTGATGAAGTTTGGATGCAACGTCATCACGTGGCTGGGCACGCCCCCCGCGAAGATGTCATTGCAAGGGTCACGGTTCTGTAAAGGTTGAGAACCGCTGCCGTAGAGGATATCTACCGGAGTCACTGTCTGGCTAGAGCACAAAAAATCATAAATTACATTTGTCACCCGAACCACGAGCTGTTCTCCTTGCTACCACCTGGGAGACGATACAGATGTGTGAACTCACGCACTTGTAGACTAAGGAATAGCTTCTTCCCTGAAGCTGTTATTATTCTGAACTTTTTCCTGTCTCACTGAAGTGCATTATTCTTTAACTACGCACACTCTTCTCTTGTTACTGCTTTTCGTACTATCTTGCTCTGTGACACAATAATTTGGTTGATGCATGTTTATTTATTGAGTATTTTATTATTACTATTTATTTGCTGTATGGACACAAAAACAATTTTCACTGGTTATGTACCTGTACAAAGACAGTGACAATAAATTGAATCTAATCTAAATAATGGAATGATGGAACCAATCATAACTGCCAACATTGCACAAAGACTAACTTGTAAAGTTTAGCAAACAGCAAAGGACAGTAAAGAACAAACTTTTTAAAAGTTGCTGGCTTTCTAGTAGGAGGCCAGGGCAGCATGTAGCTGCAAGAAGGAATAGCACAGTGAGGCTGCGTGAGATGCTCACTGTCTGTGATATCAACCACAGTGTCAAACAGTGGAGGAGGAGACCCAATGGTGTCATTGTAGTGGAACTTGTGATCTGAGTTCTGCATCAGGAATCCTGTCTGTGCAAGAATTACTGGCTGCTTCTTGCTGCATATTGAGTGTAGCTGTACATGCTTCAGCTCTGTACATGGAAGCAGAAGAAAAGGCAGGCAGATGGTTTGTAAGTGCGACCACTTAATGGGCGCGACTCCCTCAGCACTTTTCTTTTAAATATTGCCCATTTAAAATTTGGGGTACTCTGTGCCATAGGTGCCCATAGCTAATGGCATCCCTAAGGTTGGGTCTCTTTGCAGCCTGACTGAGTCTGTGCAAGGAAGGTCCTGGTTTATTTCTCTTTTGGAACCCACTGTTAACAAGGTCCAAGTGGCAAAGGTACCCACAAAAAGATAAGCTGGCAACTAGTGGAATGTTAACTCTTGTAAAAGAGTATGGGAGTTGCACCAGATAGGGACTGGGTTAGAGGTCAGCTCTGCCCAACAAGCAAGAATAAAAGAAAAACCCCAGGAAAGGAGGTAGAAATGCTTCCCTGAGGCTTCTACTTAGCGTGTAGCTTATGTTCCCCTGAAGTTACCTCAGGAAGTAAAACCTATTATCAAATATGACTTGAAAAGCAGCATGCTTTGTGTCAGTGTTGCCAGTGTTATGTGTGATTTAAACTCATTGAAACAGGTGCAATTACCTATCTAGTTAAAAACAAATCAAACAAGATTCAAATTACTACAAAGTCTTCTTCAGTGGGTATGGTTCACCATTTGCTGTGCATGCATTTCTGGTCTACAACAGACTAACTAAAAGCACAGCACTTAAAAGAAAATATACCTTACTCAAACTGGGATTTTCTTCAGGTTTTATAAAGCAGACATAGTGCTACATAGCCTATTGTGTGTCTGTTAACATTTTTTGCATGTGTTGGGCATTTGTGGACCTTGCACCTACAAATGACAGATGAAGAGAGTGCCATCCCTTGGGCAAAAATGTCTGTAAACACAGAAAAATTAGAAAAAAATATTAGAAAAATAGGGGTTTATCAGTCTATCATCAGTTCAGATTTACCTAATGCTGCTGTCCTCTGTCTAGTCTTTAGTAGGCAGTAGTCCTGACCCCTTACAACTATACCATAATGCATTGTAAATAAGTGTACCCCTTCCTCGGTGCATTAAATATGCAGTTCAAATAGAGTTCTTTGATTTAGTTTTGATTTGCTGTAGTGTTTTCCCATAAAATATTAATATGTTGAAAAAAATGTAAGAGAGAGAGAGGGGATGAGTTGTTTTTGTCTTTATGGAATTGCAGGTTAGCAATGTTCCTGTACAAAATGTTCACGTCAACACTTCTAACCCATATATATCCCAGCACACACTGCTCCATTCTCTATATTATGGCCGTGTCCAAACAGAATAAGGTTGGGCTGTGTTTATTCAAAGAGCCATAAATCCATGTTTCACATATAAATAGACACAAGCTGATGCAGTATAAGCCAAGTAATTAACCAAAGTTTTACAATAATTTTACTAATTTATGTTGATACTAGATACAGCAGATCCATGGTAACTGCTTTTAAACGTTGTTTGCAATTATGACACGTCAGCAGGTGCCTTCGTAGCTATGCAAATGAAATGCATTCCAGGGTTTCACACATCTGGCTTTATTCAGAAGCCTAAAAGCTAATACAAGGCTTTCAATCTGGACGTCTGCCAAATGGTCTAATGCTAGCCAGTGACCTCCTAGTTTTTTTTTATAATGACATGCCAAAAACAAATACTGTCTATAGCACAAAAGTAAAACAATACAAATCAGCATCATTTCTATATGAAATATACAGATATTTACACTTCATTGGTTTGGTTATGGCTATAGCAAACCTATTAGTCTGCTTCTAAATAACTTACTCTTAGTAAATTCATGGTTTATTGCTGACATTTACATTTCATCTATCATGTCATTAGTAAACTGTTCAGTCTGCACAAGTGACGCATGAACAAAGTCAGACCCATCAGTTTGTTCTTAACCTTTATAAGCCTAAGGGGAAGGTTCAGCAGCCTGCAGTGAGACCTGTTTTTTTTTTTTTTTTTCTTTGACAAGGAAGGGGACATCTACTAGCAGAATTACAATTTGTCTACTTTTATTTAATGAATCATTCTTATCTCTTCTACTGTGCTAATTATTCCAGAAAAATAAAAACTTGAGATAAAATGTCCTAGACCTTGTCTTTGGAAGTGATATGAAATGCTTGAAAGTCCCATAATGTGGCATGAGTGGACTGCATAGGCAGTGTCAAAATAGCACTTCAGTTTCTATTATTTTTTCCCCAACCCCCTGCTTTATACAACTCTCATAAATTATATTACATGATACAGTGTGAATAAAACATTTGTGGTAGCACACTACCTTCCCTGCTGTTTTCCCTCTCTAACTCATTCTAAAGATGCCATACTGGTGCAGTGTGAAACTTCAAGAAGGGCCATTGGAGGTTCCCCTGTGTCCTAGTATACAAGGCTGACACTGTGCTAAAGACAACGGTGGTTATTTATCAAAGTGAGAATTCGACTGTTGAAATGAATTCTCATCACTTCAGGTGGCTATGCCTTGATTCTCTACTCCTTATTCACTAAACAGAGAATTCCCATAGCGAATCTGCGATTGCATCAGTATCCCTGTAGTGAAGTCATGACCGCATCAGTAGTCGTCTATTATATAGTGTGTGACCATCGTTAGCTGGCGAATGTGCCACATTGCAGAGTTTGCTGAATACCTGAATATGGGGAAGTGGCGAATTCACAATTTACGTGACAATTTGGACTTTGATAAATAAACCCCAGTGTCCCAATGTCCCCACTGATTTTTCTTATGTTGGTTTTCACAAGGAAAACATGTTAAATATGTGGAAATTACTTGCAATTGACATTAATGCAAATAGCTGTAGTGGATATGTCACAGAGGACAATTTATTACCTTGTCTTTACATGCATTCAGGTGTCACACCAGATGAAAATATCACTGCAATTTCCATTAGCTGCTTACAACACTAAATCGCATGCCTTACTGCATATTGAAAGTTCTGAGTAAGGCACCCCGTACACTGTGTTTTTTTGGAATCTTAAGTATGTACTGGCACAGAACATCACCCCTCCATCATCAAAGGGCTGGTTGGTCTAGTCAGGGTTTGTCAAAGACTTTCACTAAAGTGCTTAGCAAAGTCATGGAGACATGTTAAGCCAGTACCATGACTTATGGTAATGCTCCATGGGAAAAATATGGAAAGGCTTATTTTTAAATATTTTCTATAGTACAATGATATATATTTCAATAACACATGTCCATGATATTGGAAGGTAGGTTGAGTGCTTTATGAAAAGGAACACTGGACTGTGTGACATTGCCCTAAATGATACGAAAGAGGAATGAGACGTTTCATCTATACAGCAAGCCACTGCAGCTTTTTTAACAATCAATGTAATCAGTGCTTTAGTTCTTAGATGTAATGCTAAATAAGGTTATAAGAAACAAACAAGAAAACTTTTATTTTGATAACAATGTCCCCAGAAAGTTAGCAACCAATGCTCTGTAGTTTTAAAGAACTATAGCTGTAAAAAAAAAATCTATATTAAATAAGTACCTTATAGTAAGCACCAGCGATGCAATCCCAGCTTCTTCTGTGCTGTATCTTCTCTGCACTGAGGCAGTCTTCACAGCACTATGGAGGGCCCAGCTGCCAGCCCAAAGCTCCTCCCACTCACTGTTACCAGCGGTGAAATAGATCGATGACGTCATCACGCTCATTTCTCCCCCAGTGAGAGCTCATTGCATAAGGGACGGAGCTTTGCTCCGGCTCGGTGACAGCCTAAGTGCTGTGAAGACTGCCTCAGTGCATAGAAGAGAGAGCACAGAAGAAGCTGGGAGTGCATTGCTGGAGCTTACTATAAGGTATTTATTTAAAATAGCTTTTTTTTTTACAGCTTTAGTTCTTCTTTAAAGAAACCCTGTTCATGGAATCTTCTAGTTATGAAGGTTGAGCAATGTCATCTAATGATTAATAATAAATTATTAAAATAATGTGTGAGATGGAATAATAATAAGACAAATAGCAGATTTACTAATTCAGGTGATGTAGAATGTTGTGTACAGATGTAACAGGGCTGAGTTTGTCATCTAGTACCAATGCATTGCATCCCACTGTGATAGTAATTTCTCAATAAGACTAATTAAAATCTACCTAATTGTAACTAAATAATCTTTACTTTTTGTTTTGGAAAGCTGCAAAATGAATCCTATCTCAAAGTGTTAAATGTCAGCACACATACATCTGTAGTTAAACATTTAGGGGGTTATTCTCTAAAGTGAGAATTCGACTGTCTAATTCTCAAACATCGGATTCCCATAGCAAATCCACGACTGTGACAATTCTCTCATTATAAAGTCACGACTTCGACAATTTTTAAAGTTACAGCTTTGACATTTCCTTTGTAAAGTCGCAACTGCGACAATATTCTCATTATAAAGTTGTGACTGCAACAGTAGCAGTCTATTGCGACTGTCTTTAGCTGGCGAATTCGCACCTTTACATGACAATTCGGACTTTAGAGAATAACTCCCTAGTGTGTCCACTCTGCTCAATGCATAACAAATGACAATGCAATGTGGGGGTTATTCCATCATGCTTTATGTATTTAATTTAGCTCAATTGCCCCAAAATGGTATACATTATTAAACGTAATTACAGTAATACACAGAATGATTACTGATGTTTCCTTAATGCTGAGGGAAGAACTGTGATTCGAGATACACAGAAAAACATCACAGCAAACTGCTTGATTTCTAATACCAGGGTCACACTTTCACCTGATATAATCCAAGTCTGGAGCAGCTTCAAGGCTGCCTGGAATGGTGTTTGGAGAAGGAGTTGCATTTAGTTCCCCCGAAGGCTGAATATGATATATATATATATATATATATATATATATATATATATATATATATATATAT
>JAKJJM010010244.1:0-16197 GCA_021901965.1 Pipa carvalhoi
ATTCTGGAGTATATGCAAATTGCCATTATAAAACCTGATGCAATAGACTTTGTAAGAATTAACATTTGTATCATTCTCAAAACTTTTGGCCATGACTGTAGATAAATGCAGGCACAGTACATATCTGGTACCTGTGCAAGATAGAAAACAGTGCAGCATGACTTTCTTCTCTGTATTTTGCAAGGTAGAGTCACAATTAATTAACTCTCTGTCTACAGTGAAAAGAGTTAGCCAGGGTAAACAATTATGAACATTTCCACATTGGGCTCAGGTATAAGGGCATAGCAAACCTGCAAATTATTATTTCTTTTAAAAATAGTGTCTGGAGGAAATCAGAGTAAAGGATCAATGTAGATAAGCTCAAAAAAAGGTTGGCCATATGTGTGGCACTGAATAAAAATGTTTCATTCCCTGCCGGGCCAACAACTCTCTAACAACTACTTGTGCTTGCTAGAGATGTTATTTTTTAGTTATCTATAGAAAATATATTGGCAAAGAAGTTCACAAAACAATTCAATGTCGTCATTTCTTTTTATCTGAACAAGTGTAAAGATAATCCCATTTTTGGATGAAGAGCAGCTGGGACAAGAAGGAGGAGGCAGTGAGGGATAAAAGACATACACTGGTAAGTATATCTAGACTGCCCAGGCTTCCTCACCCCTAGACATTTCAACATTTTAGTCCTCCTTTGGCATAAAGTGAAAGACAGATATGAAAACCAGATCTAGTGCTCCAAAAGGGAGGATTTGAGTTTGGTTTTAAAAATACTAAAGGACTGTTCTTGGTGGAGGCAGAGTGGTATAGCATTCCAGGTATGGGCAACAAGAGAGAAGAGTTTAAGAAGGGAAAAGGGCAGTATTTGATAGTGGTGCATAAAGATGATTGCTTTGTGAGGCGAGGAGAAGACAACTAAAAATATCTGACCACACAAGTGAAGAGATGTAGATAAAGGAAACAGAGTGAAATGCATTAAATGTTAAAATGAGTACTTAAATAATTAGAGTCACTGAGTAGACAGATGTTGCAAGAAAAGTTGTCCCTTCAGAAGAGAGGGGAAGAAAATTCTGGCAGCAGATTTTATAAAGGATTAGAGTAAGGAAAGGTGGAAGGTCAATTGCATTGCAATAGTCCAAAAGGGATAAGATGAGGAGACGCATGTGAGTGTTGCTTAAAGAAAGGGAGCAAAAATCTACAGTTTCCAACAGTGGTAGCAATATGATTAGAGAAGGAAAGAGAAGAGTCAAAAATCATACCAAGTCACTGTGCAGAAGAAATATTCTGACTCAAAAATTGTTCTGTATTACTTACAGAGAAAGAAACGACTTGTGCAGTCCAAATTTTTAGTAATATTGAGCTAGAAAAAATTGGAAGCAATCTGAACAAATGCCATTATGTTGCATTTACACAGAACTTCGAGATGGCAACACCCGACAAAATGATTTCCGTTATTTATGTTTTACTTGCACTACATTTGTCACAAATACTCTACACATGCATCATAAAATAATCCTGGAATTTATCTTAAAGTCAGCTTAGACACTTCTAAAAATCACTATAGCTTTCTTCCATTTTGTGACTTTCCAATCATAATTAAGTAAACACATACTATATATTTCTGATCATATCAAATAACTTAATCCACTAAGGATTACCAGACCATATAACAATTCAATTCAGTAAATGCATTAACTGAACTTTGTCAAAATTATTTTACATAGTTCAGCCATCAGTGTGCTCACAGGAACACATTTCTGTGCATGTCTACTGTTCTCAATTAGTCTGCCCAAACATACAGCAGACTAATCTTGTTCCTGGAGAAACTCCCAGTTTAAAGATTTTGCCTGGGTTAATAAAATCTCTGGATATGCATTCCACATATAAGAAAACATTGCTGATGACAATATACAGATGATGTTCATTTGCTTATATTAAATGTTCACAAAAGGACTCTTCTGAGGCAGCTCTGCGTACCAATTGGATAATAAGAATATGACAGAAACAAAACCATTTAGGCCAGCCACTTGGCTGATTTAAAATTGACACGAATTGCTTACAAAGGTAGTACATTAAGTGATTTCATGACTGGAAAAAGGAAAACTAATGAAGTTCCAGATTCCTACTGTGGTGTAAGGGGGAGTTCGCAAAATAAGGCACATTGTTAAGAAATAATACACTTTAGGTTGGCACATCAAAAAATAACAAGCAGATTGAGACGCTGAAGCAATATTATTTATCTTTGCCAGTCATTACAAAAATAAGAATGTGTGTGACAAATTAGTTGAGAAAAATAAAGCTTCTCTATCTGGAGAATTGGGGACAAAAAGGATATTTTAGAAAGGAAAACAAGCTCAGCACCAAAATTGCTCAGATTTCCTGTTTTCTCCAGCTTGTAAAACCTCAAACTCCAAATGCACAACTTTCCTCAACCTCAACTATGCATAGAACATTGACTAGGGAGGGCCTGTTACCCACAGAGAATAAATGGAATGTTCGTTAAAGAGAATGGGCACAAACCATTAGTAATATAGAAGCACAGACTTTATTAAATTAGACAAACAGAACCTACTGTTCTCTTACAACACCAATTAGCTGCATAAAATCCATTGCATCCCAGGTTACAAGCATAGCTGCCAAGTGTATACCTAATTTACAAGGACTGTACCATTTTTTGATTATTGCTGTCTGTCTGTGGCAATGCCCAGGATTGCACAGAAGTCATTTTCATTTAACTAGAAACAAGCTTACTGTAAAATTCTAGAAACTATGTAAAACTTCATTTGCATGTCCAACTTACTCTGTATAGAAGGAGAATATATTATATTATTATTATTATTATTATATTATAACCACACACAGGCTGGAAGGTGATATTACAATTATTTTCTTCTTCTCAGTCTTTCAATACATTCTAGTATAGGGATGCAATATTGTCTGAATCATAAAGATACAGTTTCAAGAATAAGTAGCTAAAGAAATGGATATATATATATTATGGATAGCTGGAATGGCATGGTTATACTAGCATTGAGGCATAAAATGTATGTGTGTCTATATGTATGTGTAGTAAAGGTAAACAACACAAAAGACAATGACAGAACATTTATAGAAATATCTATACAAAATCATAAGCAGTGAAGGTGTGCTTATTTTGGCATATAAACATTGGGCTAAAAGGCTTTTAATTACAATTAAAAAAAAATTGCAAAAGCAATAAGGTGGTATACAGCACATTTATTAAGGCAACATCAGGTCTGTTAATACTCTGTGATAGAAACTAACATCTGTGCCCCTGGGAAAATTACCTACTGTGTGTATCACATCAGCAGCTGAGAAACGAAGTCCGTAAATGACAGGAGTTGTAGTTGAAGAATCCACAAATGGCTTATTTTGGCTCAGCAGTGGAAAAAGGTTGTGTCATGAGCTAAACTCATTGCATCCCAACCAAAGCTAACAACATAGGACAAAAAAGAAACCGCTTAACTGGATAAACATTCAAGCAGTGAAACTCATTTATTGCATAAGGTAACCAAAATGTGTTTTGGGGTGGCATTCAGCCATCTCTGATAAAGGTAGGCTGAACCCCAAAGGTCTACCACTTGAAAATGAATCCTGCTGAGAGTACTCATTCCTTTTAAAGTTGTAGCTAAAGAGCAACAGGATTCTGCAAGTGAAATTGCAAAAGTAATTGCCTCACATAAGTTGGAAATAAACATATTTCACAGACTAATTTGGAACATTTTTTGTCTTATACAGTCACTGCTTCAGTGCTTTTTTTGTAAAAATGTATTTACCGGTACCCTGGGGGTGGCTGAACGTGTGAGCGGGGGAGGGGGGTGCGAGCAGACAGAATGCCGCCCCCTCTGCACCCCACGCTACTGACTGGTATGCCCTTTAGATTTCCCGGTACGCCGTACCGGCATGTACCGCTGCAAAAAAAGCACTCTATACTGTATATATAAAACGGCATTATATTCTGATCTGATCAGTCTCCAAAATACAGGCATGAATGCTGTAGCAGACAGGACATCATATAAATCACTCTCTCTGCTGGAGAAAGGTAATGGAGCCGTTTTCATCAATTTCTTAATATCTGTTCTTGCATGTCTGATTCCTAGAACAAATAGCCCCTATAAATCACCCCAATGCAGTAACTTGGGAATCAAACATAAAAGAAAAATTAATCATCTGCTACGTTATGCAGGTTTAACTCAAAAAAGAGCTTAATGCTAATCACCAATAATGTACTTTATTTGTGAAAGCACATTTTGTTAACTGAATGGTGTTTACACCACTCTGCCAGCCCACAAAGGTGCATGTGCAGGTGGATCCTGGCTTTTTGCCATTTATAAAGCAATCACGTTGGTGTATATTTTTAAAGCAATTAATTCCTTAGGTAATGCGAACACTGAAAAAAAGGACCCTGCATTAGCTTAAAATATTCTTAATAAAATGTAAAATGCTTTCTGAAATATATTTACAACTCTCAAATGAATGTATTTTCTATTGGACATGTAATAAACAAATTATAACTAAAATCTCACTGAAATCCTAAAGCTGCAACATTAAAATGTTGTGGTCTTAAATGGTAATAAGGGAATGAGGATGCAGTGACTTTAAGTTTACTTTTATTAAGGGTTAAACATCACATTGTTACTGGGGCTTGCCATACACAGGTGGGGAGCGTCTTTGTTTGGGGGCAAGACGTAGAGTAGAAGTGAATGCACTGCAGTGAGTACTTCTGTATATGCTTTTAGACCATAGTCAGTTGAATAGTAGCAATTGTGCATTATAGTAATTCTGTCATGAATAGACTTATTGTATGTGATCCGTAATCTGCCCTTCATTGCTTGGGATGTTGAAGTTTTATAATTGAGAAACAATATAGATTTGTAATAATGAAAGTCCACACCAGAAGCTCACAAATCTTTTCTTCCTGTCCTGTGTGGAGTAGGTGATTGGTAGAATGGCAGTGATGTGTTCAATGTTTTGGGGATGTAAACCGCACCCTCCATCATGACAGCCCCATGAAACACTGACCACAGCAATTACCACCTAGAGTAAAATAAATGAGCTAAAGACCGTAAATCAGTGTGTGCATATGCTTAGATGAGTCCCCAGGGATCAGCACTACTTGGAATGGTTAAAGGAGCTAAGATTCTGATCTTGAACTAATATCTGTGTTCCATGATATGGAGAGCATAATGTGCATGCCAAAGGACCTTTTGTATACTTTTTGTGATTTAGTTAAATTTTACCTTTCCTATGCATGTCAACCCAAGCTATTTGATACTACTTTTTTATTTAAACAGGTTGGGAAGTTGTGCAGATAAAGGAAAATGTTTTTAAAGAAAATGTGTGTGCTTTAAATAAAAAAAATTGGTAGGAATACAGAATGCTCTATTTTGTAATGGGTGTTGGATATGAAATGCTACAGAGAAGAAAAAAAGCATGCACTGGGTTCCTTCACATAGGTAAGAGTAAGGGGTGACCTTAGAAGGTCATTCTTACAGAGATAGTGGTCCAAAACACATCTTGTTCTGGAAAATGAAGTCAAATAGCTTGGCAGAACGCTTAGGTATTGCTAAGGAGGAGTTTAACTTTGGGAAGAGAATCGCAAAACACACAATAAACTACTCTCTGGCACATGCAAAAACAACCCTATTAGATAAAGTTCAGAGAAAGTTGACTTTACTGCAGGTGAAGCAAAAGTAAATGTTATTCATGTAAAATATTATAGATGAAAGAGCAAACGTCAGATGCAAGGTATTATAGAAACTTGCACATAAATAGACGTAGAACATGAACATTTTATGGTCATGGATAAATGTTGCTAAGCTGCTTTTGGAGGAAAGCTAGTGTCTGGAACAATATAAAGTTCATTATAAAACTGATCTGATGATTATAAGACTTGTCTTTTGCATATGAAATGGATTTTGAAAGACTGTTTCCAGTATTTTTGTAATGTTCACTAAGTACCATGATCTAAATGCTTGCTTTCATTGATGAGGAGTACATTTAAGGGCTATGTCACAAGCAGCAGTCACATTGCTTTTTCCTATCAAACAC
Organism: Pipa carvalhoi; assembly: GCA_021901965.1. Classification (NCBI taxonomy): domain Eukaryota; kingdom Metazoa; phylum Chordata; class Amphibia; order Anura; family Pipidae; genus Pipa; species Pipa carvalhoi. The sequence goes on from JAKJJM010010244.1 coordinate 6,067, forward strand.
TCCAATCCACTACCCATGAAAAATGCACAGGTATACAATACCCATTTCGTTTTCATTGCTCAGGAACAATGGTATATTTCTGTCTGACTTAAAAAAAAAATGTAATGCACATCTGTTTACAACATAATCCCAATTATCCTTCCATTTTATTCACACAGCAGCCTTAACTATTCATCTATTGCATTCGTCATTAGCTCACAGTGTTTTGGAATAAATGTTCATATTGAATGGAATTAACTCAACCTTATATTGTTATGGTGCATCTACCTGAATACTGCTGAAAGCTACAGTCCTTTGCAACATGAAAAAGGGTATGTTGAGTAGTCACATCAGTAAAAACATCAAGTGTCTCAAACGTGCCCTCAAACATGTAGTTGGATAGTTCCCTGGATAAACAACAGTTCTAATAACTATTACTAAAATCCATCTCTTGTTGCAAGAGATGATTTCATCTATGAAACCAGTAAACTGCCATTCTCATTAGGAAATTTCATAACTTGACTGATCTACTTGTAAATAAATCCTGTCAATGCTGAAAACAACTCAGCTGCTTTCCTTCAGCTTCAACAGACCTTGACTATGATATACAAGTCATAAAAAGCTATGATGTATAAAGGTAAAAGATCCCCAGAGACAAAATCTAGAAGGGGCTCATGTAAAGTGGTGAAAAAGTCTTTAAGTATTAGTTGCTGGCCAGAAGCAAATAAAGCAGAAAAAAGAAGGGGTATAAAATTGGGGAAAGATGGGTAATCATTTTATAAGTGCTCTGAAATGAGAGATAAAAGTCTCTTTTTGGTTCTCCAAAGCTCTACCATTTATTTAATCCTCCCACATGTATTCATATCAGTCTTATGGAGTTTCTCTTCTAAAGAATTACTGCTAAGAGTCTCTTTATAGTTTAAATACTCCAATCCTTACATGAAAAATATACCATATTAAAAATTCTACATTACTTTCTATTCATTTTTTTTCATTTATTTTGCTATAAGTTCCTTTCAATGGACTATTACAATATCTTATAGTTTTGCCACATACGGTTCCAATTTTTTTGGCATTTAGGCATGACTAGCAACACCAGGAAGTCAACCAAAACATCAATTCTCTAGACCACTGTGTAGCAGTCTAGTGGAAAATTATTGATGACTCTATAGATAAACAGTGATGCTGTATATGGCAAAACCAACACAAAAATGATGATACTAAATGTAAGGTCAAAAGGTCTCTTATACAGTCATAAGATATTTTTTAAGAAAGCCTGACTTGTAACATATAGAAATATAGCCAAACTGTCATTTAACTTATTGTTATAGAAATAATTGTGCAGCATACCAGCTCATAAAACTCAAACTATAACAGTATATATACCTGCAATCCTATTGAAAAACTACAGTTATGGCACTATTCGATCCCAGTGTGTTGTGTCAAAATCCAAAATCAGTTTAGCTAAATCTGTCCATAGTGGAGATGCCAAAGTGTCCCTCTGCAGAGTAAAATTAAGAACTTATGCTTTTAAAGCTCCTATACATATTTTTAATGGTGGTGTGCAATATGGGTGAATAAACGATGAGCCATGTAATAAACCAATAAATTGGAAATATGGGTAAATATTTTTGTTCTTGAGCATCTGTTTCCATGTTATATTTTGTAACATGTGCATTAGATATACAAAATCTATATTAATAGCAATATGTGTCAATTTTCTTCTGTATCCATTTAAATAGTAAATCATGTGACAGGCAGACAGATGGATAGAGATAGACACATAGATAGACAGATGCTGAACTCTGGATGAGTTCCAATTTAAAGATCTATGTAAAAATAATTTATACAATATAAAGGAATGACTAAGCTCTATGGTTAAAGAAATCCCTGTTCAGACAAACCCCCAAGTGTACACTGTATTTATTTATTTACATGAGTAAATGGAGACACAAAAGGGCAGCACAAAATACAACGTATTAAAAGCACCATCTTTTAAAATGACAAATTTTAAATTGATTTAAAATAGATTTTAATAAAATGACATTGTTGAGGTATTTGCTTATTTTCCACAGTTTTTTCATAATGTAGTGTTGTATAGATTATCAAGGCATGCCACCTTATTTGTTTAATTTTTTCACTCTATTTCTGTGGACTGAAATGTTTCCAAGTTAGTAATTTAAGCTACTGAAACAAACCAAACTAAGTGTGATGGACATTTCTTAAAGTCATCCAAACATTCCACCTTCATGAAGAATTTAGAAGTTCAAAAATCATCTAGCCAGCATGGATTACCCTGTCAAACAATGGCTTCCTACTGACCAAAAAGATAACACATTAATTCTTCAGCTGACGAAAAAATCTCCAACATCAAATGAAGTTCTATAATGTCATACAAACTTTACCAATTTTTTGTTATAGTGATCTTGTTTCTAAGCAAATTTCTTTACAAAATGCACCACAAAGAAAATAATGTCATTTCAAAAGCCAAACAGTGAGACGTAGCATGCTGACATAACAATGCACCAATTGACCAGGTTTTTCATTTGGCACAAAAAAATGGTGTGAAATGAAATATGTCTTTATGTAGGATGTCTTGAAATATAACATAGGACAAGATGAATAAATGCTTAGATTTATCTTTCCTACCTTTAAATCTCCCATCTTCACCTAAAATAGTTTAAACAGAACACAAAAAAAACAGGCACACACACACAAAAAAAAAGACAGAGACCATAAAGAGGTTTTAGGTTAATGGTAAAAAACAGTTATGTCCATTTGCTCACCTAAATAGGTTCCAGTGTTATGAGAAGCAAACTCTGCATCTTCTGGATGAGGTATAAAAGCGTACAGACCAAAGCCAAGAAATAAAGCAGAACAGTTAGAAAGCCAGCCACAAGTGCAAAAAGAAAATTCACTTAAAAAAATGACATATTGAAGGACACAAAGCGCTCCCTAAAAACCTCCAGAAACCTGCTTTTCTGTCTGCAATAAATGTAATAATTCCCCATATGTCATTTTTGCATTTGCCCTGGAGAAATTTGTTGCCAAAGGCAAAATTCAAAGCAACAGACTTTCCTGTTGCAAATTTCTATCAACAGATTTGCAGATCTGGACAGCATCTGCAGAGAGTAAATTTCCTTTTAAAAAGGAGTAAAAGCATATGATGTATTCATTTTGTGTTGCAACCTGTTTTTGTCCTTGGGAACTTCTATTGTCTGATTTTTTTTTTCTTTTGATACAATCCGCTTTTACAATTTCCACTATATAATATTTCCAGGAATAACTGGAAAACTGTAATTTAAAAGGATCCATTACATGAATTAGCAAACAGAAAAGCAATTTTCTGACTAAGCCAATGCCGTTAGCAGGCTTGACTAGGCGGAAGTAGTTTATTTGTTTCGGACAAATGTGACCTCAAAGCCTTAAGTGTACTATAGATAATTTTTGTTTTTTATCACTTTAAAAAAAAAAAAATCAATAAGATCACTGAAATTATATTTCTACAATTTTAGTCCTAGTTTTACAGCATTTACATTGGCTGCAGTGAAATTATTATTGACTTTTGGGAGTCAAATTTTTACAAGACTTAACAGGCAAAAGCATTCAAATAAAGGTCAATCAAAATATAAAAGTTATAAAATAAATATTACTTGATATGGCCTCAGAAATAATAATTTTCAATATTAATAAAATACGTCTACATTTTTGAAAAACCTTTTTAGTTTGGCAGTAATTGTGCAGGACTGGATCATGTAATATAAAATCTGTTCTTCTGAAATGCTGCATGTCTCCGTTTAATCCATAAATAATTTAACAAGACTGCTAAAAGCAAAGAGTCATTAATTACCCCACTTGCGTGTGTGAGTAGTACATTAACTCCAAATGTATGTTATTGGGGGTAGTGAAGTTATACGCTTAAGCAAGTTTATAAGTTCCAATTGTTTGTTTTTAGGCTTCAGTACTTTATTTTCCAATTTTTCTTTTTCAAGAAAAAATAAGAAGCTCATTTCATATATCGATTTAAAAATGTGAAATGTCAAGCCATTTCAAAATAAATAAATAGGTTTACAGCAGGGTAGGTGTTGTTTAAGGGCTACAAAACAGCTGTTGTATATTTTGTATTTAACAATGATATTCATTGTGAAACCTGACTTTGGTAAACTACTGGTTCTAGAATTACTTGACCATGTATTAAAGACACTCCAGACTTTAATTTACTTTATTGTGACTATCTTTGGCAAGGCCTCAATGAAGTCATGGCTACAGATATGAGAAAGGTTTGTGATTTTTCAGGCAATTCCATTGCAATCACAAACTTTAATTCCTAACAGTGTTAGGCCAGTTTCTCAAGCTGATGACATGGCTATGATTGGCAGAAAAGTGATGGAGGAGAAAACATGGTATTAAGAAAAGAAGCAATTGATTCAAAGCCATCAAAATACCCTTATATATGTAATACTATTCACTGGAAGGCTAAAAAACACGTTTTTCACAGAACCTGGAAACTTGGGAAAATAGGAGTGTAAGGATTTGTCACTGTAAAATATATATATATATATATATATATATAGCATTGAGCTTTCTATAAAATCCACAGATGTACATTTATGTATGCAAGCAATGCTTAACTTACTAAAGAGACCTTTAAAAGACATGTTCTGACAAACAAATAAGAAAAGGAATAATCCTTGCTCATGAGACCACAGATCATATGTCCGCTGCTGTTTGTATCTGCCTTCTCTTTTCCTTATGTAGAAGAAGTATATTTGGATCCTTTAAAATTGATGACCTTTAAGCCCCACACCCAACAAGTTATTATTTCATATCTTGGACTGATGAGAGATCTTACAAGATTAAAACATGGCTTGTCTGCAAGATGAATATATTACTCAATCCTGAGCTGTAGCTGTCCCAGTAAATCAGAAGCTCTGACTGCACAAGAAAAGATTGCATGTGTTCATCCATAATCCCAAGGTAAAGGGCAATATCAGGTGAAATTTGCCTGTTGGTGAAACCAGCATTAAAAACAGTGGAAAAAAGGCAAACAAAATGTCTTCCAGTTATTTCAATGGTGATTGTTTCAATAGCGTGATTCGTGACATTACACGAAGTGGCCACCAGGATAAAATGCATTTTGTGTTGTTTACGGCATCACTTAAATACATGTGATGTTGTCACCGTTGAAACCAATGGAACACATTTTGTCTGCAGTTAGAAGTCGGCTTCACCACCAATGCCAAACATCTTGCCAGACATTAACTGTAGATTATTATTCCTTTTCTTTTTTTGTGCTGCAATAACTTTAAATCTTTAAGACAGGATTTTAGTATGTAGAATAGGGTTTTTTTGTTGCTATTAAGCACACCATAGAGTAGTCTGTTAACCTTGCCTTAATTCAAATTAACTTTATTATGGATTAATTCAATCCATGTATTTTTGATCCTTAGCTTAGCCCACAGCTAAACCTACAAGGCAGCCAGCCTCTCAATCGATATACGTCAGTTCTACACTTTTAATGTGCACCTAGGTCTGCAAAATATTTTTGTGAATCTTTTACTTTTGTATTTTAGGATATACTGTATTATTACTACAGTGGGCAAAGGTAGAAATGCAAATGTAATTTTCAGTGATCCTTAAGTAATTAAATGACAAATATATGGTTGGCGTCAGTCAGGTTAATCCATCAACAGGAATCTTTATTGAAGTCTAGTAACCCTGACAAACAGTCAGCAGTTCACAGTTACTGGACTAAAACAATAATGAAATCCAACTACTGATTGGTTGTTATAGGTTACTAGAACTCTGCAAGCAACTGCCCATGTTGATGAATTCCCATGAGTTTAAATGGCATGCATCCAGTACCTGTCAGCCTGTTGCAATGGCCACACATGTATCAAGGTTTTCGAAAATCCGAATCAAAATGGAAATTCTGGTCAGCTTACTTCCAAATAATTATCATTCACATTTATTCAAAAACTGTAATTTTGAAGGATCTTTATTAAACAAATAGATGTGTATGGTCACACTCCACTTCAGTGAACCTGCAAACACCTTCAACTACTCAGTACTACATGGATAATTATGTGCCGCTAATGTTTTTTAGGTGATTGAAGAGTATAATTTAGAAGCAAAAGAATGCTTTAAAGCTAACGAGTACTTTGTTCTTCACTTTTCTTTAATAGTGGAGAAATAGAAATTCAACTAGAAAACAAAGGAAATTTGCAATAATCCTACATCCCAAACCAAACTGAAAAAATGTCTTATTAATTAACCATTTTCTCCCCCTCCCCTTTTAGTGTGTATGCCTGTTTGTTTTCTGTCATTAAGTAGAACAAATCAAGTGCATTTGGTAAGCTTTCCAATATAAGGCTGCTACATAAGAAGCACACAGAAATACAGACTACAGCACTATAAAGGGAACCAGGCTTACACTGAACACAATAAAAAAAAACCCCAAAAGACTAAAATAAATGAATTTCACTTTTGACTAGAACTATGATATTACACATACCAAAGCATACGGACAGTACAAAGACAATGCTGTCTGCTGTTGTAAAGGAAGTAGGGCCTATAACAATGGCGTTCTGAGAGGGTTTTTGGCCGCATGCAGTTAAATTCCCAACACATGTTGTCTAAATAAAACTACTTTGCAAAGCAAAGAAACATTTGTACATGTACCTTCAATTTCCTCTGAGAAGCAAAACAGAAAGAAAGGCAAAGGAAATGATTAGAAGCGTAATTAAAACATAAACGGGGGAAAATGTTACATTTTGATGCAAAATATCCACCTACCATACTCAACAGTTTCCTCATCTTAGAACAGCCAGAAAGAAAAAGATATATATTTATACTTTTAAATTCACAGGAGTCAAAAATATCAATACATTTTTGGAGTCAATAAACACAAACACCAGATATATATTGGGTTTATTTTCCCGTAAGCAGAAAGCAAACATATGAGGTAACAGATTTCTGTGCTCGGAAAACATTCCATTTCTGTTGTTTACATTTAGCTATACTTAGATCAGTCAAATTACATGGTGAAAAAAAAAAATCCACTTTCCCATATCTGACTGTATTGGTATCAGATGTTGCGGGTACCTTTCCAACAAATTAACACATTAAGCCACATTAGTCAAAAACACAGTTTTAGGTGCACAAGTATTTCATAGCTGACCAGAAGGGTTTGTTTCACAGTAATTTGTTCCATGATAAGCAGTGACAAACCTTGTCTATAGGTCTGTGGTAGTAGCAGTAAGAGAGAGGTAAGATATCCTATCAACCTTTTCCAATCCATGTAAGAATCTGAATGTGTAGGGAGCATGCCCCCTATCCATCCCCATACCTTGAATGCAGTGAGGGTAAAAATGGTGCTCTTTTAGTTGACAGAAACAGACGGAATTTAATACTTGTAAATCTAGGTGTCTCAAACACAAATCTACATTGGTACCATTACTAAGGAGATATTAGTAATATTCAGATAGCTAGTGCACTACTACAGACATTAAAGCTCATTTCAATATATGCAGAAACTGTTTATTTCATAGAAATATTTTTACATTCTTCAGATGCAGGTACTTGGGAAAGAATGCAAAAACACTGGGAAATGAAGATTTGTAAGTTATGTTAAAAGTCAAGTGCACTTTTGAATTTCTCTAGAATTAACCTAACATATGCAAGCTATCAATGACAACTCAGCAAGTAGAAAAACTGTTGCAATTATATGAATAGTACAAGATATGCATACTCAACCCAAAATAATATAAGGCACAAGTATTATAAACGGGCAGAAATGGCAATGGTTGTGAAAGACCATCATGTGGTGGCAAATGTGCATTTCATTAAGCATTCAAAACTGAGTTGTGTAAGCAAAGCCATGCATCCAAATTCCTAGCTAATTCACAGAGTGAATGGCTGGCTATTGATTGCAAAATTTCATTTTTAAAATCCAAGTTATAATTATGACAAAGTGTGTAAATGACTACCAAGCAGACAGGTTATGCTGAATTCTTCTATGGCACTTATTACATGGTACAAAAGTTTTTATTTTGACAATATGACAATTAATATGGCTAATAAAATGTTTCTATTTTAAACTGAGAAATGATTTAAACTGCTGTATACAATTTTTATAGAATCTGAATTTTATTTGTTATCTCATAATATTAATGCATTTTTTTCTTCAGGAAAATCTAGTCATTTGAGCCCCTGAAACAAAGGTAAGGTTTGAAAGTATATCATCCATGCCCAAGTTTTCAACTAATTGCTAAACACTTTTACTGTATTTCACAACTGATACATCCCTAAACAGTACTCGTAAATTAGTATTGCAAAATGATTATTTTCTACATTCACACAAGTCTGTTATCTGAAGAACTGTACTCACAAGCCCTTCAGGGTTCACTGATGAAAAAAGTGATTTTTCTTTACCCCATAGACTGTAGAAAGCTGTGGGGCTATATCTTTCTATTTCACTGGGGCCACACGAGTCAGTTTTAACTAACACTGAAGGCATAGTAATCCCTGATCTTTCAATTTTAATGTGAAACACTTATATGTGTTCACATTCCAAGAGACCTTCTTATTACTAAGCCGCATGCAGTGCATTGACAGCATTCCAATGGGGGAGTGTGCCCACACCCCGATGTTTAACCTAATTGGGTCAGGTTTGTGAGCAGATGTCTTACATGCTTGACTAAAGGTCATGCTGATCGCTGCTGTGGTCCAGATCATGGACTTTCTGTATCTCAGTCATAAAGTGAGATGAAATTGCTGTAGTTGTAAGGAAGGGGTAAACAAATTATCCCTCATGAAAGCAGAAGATATACTTAAAATTAATTGAAACTTATTTATTTAACTGTTAATCTACTTTACTAAACAGTATTCGTTGTTCTATTTTGCAAGCAAAAACTCTTTTTCTGGTGATAAAATCCCCTTAATTTGTTCATATTGCCCTTGTTAAATGTGTTATTCCTTGAATTGTAACGTCAGGCAATCCTAACCAGTGAAGTACTTACCTGGTTTATAGACATGCTTCATACTAATTGTAGACAACTGGATTATTTCTAATACACTGAAGTGAAGTGAAGAAAGAACAGAATTTTTGGCTGCATAAAAATCCTCAAATCATAAGAAATTCAGCAATTGAGTCATTTATTTAGAATCATCTAATGAGTTGTGATATGTAGAAAATGAACTAGGCCATGTGGCAAAGTAGAAGTAATTTAATACAAAATTCATTACTGAAGATTGCAAAATGAATTAATTTGTGTTGAGTCCAGGACTTGCATCAACAAACTGCAATTCCAGAAACATTTCTGGCTAATCAGAACTGTAAGGTTGCACATTTCTAAGTGACTGGAGGAATTGTTATTACCAATGCATTTCTATTAATACATTTAGCAGGAGTTATAACAGACAAAATGGAGGCCAGTCATTTGTTTTGAGTTAGAATGTCAGACTGTTATCCTACTGCTTACGTGTAAGGGCATTACCGTTGCAAGAAAAAGTAAATGAACCCTTTCAAAATTAAGATTGCTATATTGATTACTAATAAAATATGATCTGATCGCAGATTGTAAAAAAAATACCAACAAACACAATGTAATTAAATAACACAAAAAGAATTGCATTGTTCATGTCTTTTATTGAGCATATTGACTAAACATCCACAGTGCAAGAAAACAATATTTGAACCTATTTGGTAATGAGAAGAGGTAATTGGCAAAAGCTGGGTTGATTTTTACAAATTCATTTTGAACCAGACTGTTCATAACTCGTCTGTTATACATGTTCGTTACTAGAGGATTATGACATTTTTATAAGTTCAAGTGTATGTTTGGACAAACCCAGAATGCTCAGGAAAATGGTTCCTGAGGTAGTTCTGGAGACAATAATACCCTGGTCCTCCCTTTGCCCATGAAGAAGTCAACCACCCCACTTTTGAATAGAGTATTATAAAGCATACAGTGCAGAGTGTGGCTTATGAAGCATAACAAACATAGAGCACAATTTTACATTATTACTGACTCCTGATTACCAGCTAGTCTGATCCCTGGCCTTATGCCAAACTACACTTTTGAAATGACTTTGCATAGAAAGCCAAAGGATTTTTTCTTCAGTTTACTAATTTTGTCTTTGTCTTGAATT
>JAKJJM010010252.1:0-11925 GCA_021901965.1 Pipa carvalhoi
ACAGGTACATTTTTTTTAATGGAAGTGTATTACAAAAACGTTCCTATAGACTGTCTCTATTTTATAAACTAATGTTGTTTGGAGGTGATAGGTGCACTTTAAGATTGCTGGTGCATTTCATGAATATGTATTATCCAAGCCCCTGAGAAAACAATTTGATTGGGTTTGTTAAAGGTAAGTAAAAAATACACACCTAATTTATCTCCGTAAGGAGATATTAATTTCCTGAATTAATTAATTAAGGCAACACATCACCATCAATACAATAATCCAATAGGGGCTAAGCCTCCCAAAGTTATATCCTGCACTAATGTAGACACTATTGTTAGCCTGACAAAGGGTTGTTTTTACCCCCAGAAATGTTGTTCTTGTACCTATCGTCCATTAAAGAAAAAAGGTTATACGCTGGATTCTTTATGCATGTGTGCAGTTCTTCTATTTGATTATTGGGTTTGTTAACCAATTTGTATAACATGGCTGCTATATGTAATGTAATTAAACTCACTAGTTCAACTTCAAAGATAACAATTTTGCAAGCTCTGTATTTGAATAAGTGCTATGCCAATCCAAAAGGGTATTTACCTTTTCCTGGTCCTTTTGTCCTATATTCACAAGGCATATATTGCTTTTATAAAGAATAAAATTCCCCTACTCCAGATGTAAAAATGTGATTTTACGCTGCTGATTGAGAACTTGGCTTGAGATCTGGGTGAAACTGAGAGATCCCAGGTATATGAGTAGGGAGCACCATGTCCACAGACCCTGGTACCAGTCTTTCCTAATGTGTGCTAGGTTATGGAACTACTGGTGCTAGTATCACAGGGCTCCTATATTTGTTCCTCGTTAATATGCTAATAAAGCCTTGCACATCATCATAGAGCCACATAATGGAAAGTCTGAATCTCACCGTTCTAATTAATTTTTGCGAGCATTTGAGGCGCGGCGCCAAAATTGTCATGGGCGCACTTCAATATGCACTTGAAGAACAGGCGAGCAAACTTTTGTCTGCCGCTGTTCACCTGTTCTTCAAGCATATTTACAATTTCGGCGCCGCACCTCAAATGCTCGCAAAAATGAATTCGAATGGTTGAGATTCAGAGTTTCCGGAATGTGGCCCTTACTGTTTGACTTGTTGGGGAATGTCACATGGTCCATTAAACTGAATATCAACGAGGCCTACACTCGGTGTTGATTTTTCACACATGACTGAACTTTTACAAATTGAACTATGACAGGGTGGTCACTTTGAAAACCAAAGTGAATGAAAATTATAGTACAATGCAATAAAAGAGCAGAAGCTTATATATGAAGATAAAATTAGTAGGTTCCAAACAAGACAAGCTCCATCAGTTGTTCTATACTTTTATATTCCGGCTATATTATTTATATAATATATACATGCATACATTTTTTTTTTCTGTTCATAGAATAAGAACGGATACTTTTTTATTTTTTTTAGCAAATAGATGGTAATAAAATACCTAAACCATAGGCAGGTCTCTAACCTCAATAATATAGTCAAAAATATAAACGCAGCTGTCCGGGTCACATAAGTGCACTGGGATGTATTAGGAGAAGAATCGCTGCCCCTGAAGAGAATATTTCCTGAAATAAAAAATATGAAACCTTTGCCAATTTGGCAGCTTTCATATAAATAATATGTTTACATTTTAGTGTGGCTCTTTAGGCCAACAGACTCTAAAGCAAAGGCTAACTATGATTTATTTATCTCTCATTAACCTGAAACAAACAATTTCATCTCTGTCTAAAATATGTAATCTCTACTTTGCTCTCTTTGAGCCTTAATGACTAAATGCTGAATAGTCGCGTAGAGCTCTGAATTGGCATCTGAATTCACCCATTTGACTTCACCACATCAGAGTGGTGAATTGGGGGTCCTTATGGCATGTCTCAGCATTCTACTTTTTTCTGACTGACTACGCCACACAACACATGACAGCAATTGCCTCCATTCGCTTGTTCGACAAGTCTATTCGTCGCTTAGTCAATGAGAAGCGAATTTGCTACTATTTTTAGACGCAACTTGAATTGTAGACCCGACTTGAAGTGAATTCATCCTTTGGTCAATAAAGCCCTTTGAGTGTATCTCATAGCTGCTAGATGTTATCTTTCCCTACAGCTATGTGTTCAACCTATATATTTTTTTTTAACAGGACACCTAACTAGAATTTAACCTGTAATAGATTTTGTAAATTGGGAGAGAATAAACAAATGCCATATTTTACAGCCCCAATTATGACCCCAATTTATTGTAATATACAAATAATTCAAGAATATAAATTTCAGAATTTGTCCATACACAACTGATATTTGTAGTCCTGTGTACAAACTGATGCAACAAATGATTACCAGAAAATGAATTATAGGAATTAATTTCTTAAAAGTAGAGAGATAAAATATCCTTCTAAATGATGACATTACAAGTTATGTGGAATGGTCAGACAGGCTGCAAAAATGTATTGGATGGGCCAAAATCAAAATAAAGAAAACAATAATGGGTCAATGCTGATTACAAAAACATAGAATAAGTAAAAGTGTAGAAAGTGTCAATGCATTGGTTTTAATGCATGTAATCTTGAGAAGAGAACACAAGGCTGCTCTTTTGGATGAGTGGGTTGACCTTATATGGTACTACATATGGCAAAGAACTAGTCTTGTTGGTTCTTCCCAGTTTTTACTGATAACTAAAGTGAGAGCGACACCCCTGTATCTCATAAAACAGAGTTGTATTTTGAAGACTTTGATAAATACATCAACAGTTTATTGCATTACCTATCCTGGCTTTTCTGGACAACTATTCTTTGTAGTTCCAGCTTCTACACATACATGTTCATTCTTTGCTTGCTGAAGGAAAGTGGTTCTATGCATTGGGCAGCTTTATTTGCTGATAGTGCTATGAATACATCAGCTGCACAAAACAGGTCAAACTAGAAAAGTAGATGAATGTGAAGAAAAACTGATGTTGGGGGGTTTATTTTACATTTAATATGGTGTCTGTATCTGTACATTTTTTGACAGTTTGATTAAAAAAAAAAAGGTAAACACATAAAGTTTAGAGTTTATAAAGCCATCAAGTAGTTTGATGTTCTCTGCTGCTAATACATAGCAGTAAAGAGCTCTTCTCCAGTATTGCTTCCCTGCATTGATGGAATGGTGTCAGCACTGGTTGAATACCTCCTATTTGATTAAAACATTCATACTATGAAACTGAATTATGCATATAAGTAGTATAATGGTTCTGAATTGGGGATGTTCATATCTATGTTATGCTCCCCTCTCTTATATAAATGGGAAAAAGGGCAAACTAATAATAAAGATGAAACATTTATTACAAATGCCAATGTCTACAATGCATTATGGAGCCCGAGTCTGGAAAAAAAGTTTATAAGTTTTCATTTTGGTCTTTTCTAAATATAACCATCCTATTATTCTCTGAAAGACCTAGGAAAAGACAGTGTTATAGAAATCTTGGAAGACAAATGACGTAATTTAAATTGCGTACAATATACCAGTATATTAATAGTGCCATTTAGAGGTATTAAACACCATCTTTCACTGAATTTCACCATATCTTACAGATAAATGTAAGATCTTTTACTTGCCACATATTTAGCTTGCTAAAGATCGTTGGTTACATAAGGTGATTATAAAGCTATGGAGTAAGTGGAAGAAGGTAATGATTGTCATCTGTAATTCTATTTAAACCTTCATTGTCAGTTAATAAATTTAAAGATCCTTTCTTTTTCTATTTATGAAATATGTTCATGAGCCAGATAGTGTTATCTTACAGTTTTCTGCCCTTTATGAATCTAGTTTTCTCTAATTTCAGTTAAGCTGTGAAGGCCAATAGCTAATTTGTTAATGAGTATTTGTGCTAAAAAGGTCACCGTGTTTCAAAGTTAAGGGCCTGTAATTGGATATTTGGGTGAGGTCTTTATTTTTTGAGGATTAATATTATTGTTGCATCTCGTGTTTGTGGTTGCAATTTTCCTTCTCTCAAAGGGGGTCATTCCGGTAGCTCGGAATTTTCTGTTTCGAATTCACTGATAGCGAACTCCCATTATAAAGTTGCGACCGCGACAATTCTTCCATTATAAATTTGCGGCTGCGACAATTTTTTAGTCGCGGCCGCGACTTTATAATGGGAGTTCGCTATCAGTGAATTCGAGATGGAAAATTCGGAGCTACCAGAATGACCCCCAAAATATCTTTGTAGATTTTGCTGGGTTGTGGAGCCATTGAATGGGTGAACGTTTTGTCATTTGTTGCAGTGAGGCTATCTGGTCCCTAGCATTTTCCTATTGACCTTTTTATGGTTGATTTGAATTTTTGGGCTGTGATAGGATCCTCCAGACTCTTTGTCCACTTGAGGCTGGCTTTTGCAAAGTGATTAGTGTCAAGATATTTTAGCAGTTGTTACTCAAAGCTAGATGCACTCTGAATTGTAGGTAGCATCTCTTAAGTAGTTTTATAGTGCTAATTAAATTTCGCCATGTGGGAGACAGTTTTATTCAGTTCTATTTTTTAACAGAAGAAAAGTAAAATATCTCTCCAATTTTTTTCATAATGGTTCTGAATTATATAAGGGTAAATTATTCCCATTGTTTAATGTTTATGGTATTTTTTACTTCTTACTGTATGAAAAATAAAACTTTTATCAAAATTTTGTATAGCCTAATACATTTTTGTAGACACATTTGTTTAAATATGATTTTTTTTTTTATGCCAGTATCTAAGATTAGGCAAACAATGTGTTTTATCTTTAGGCAGGGTGATGACTTTTTCCTTGTTTCCTTCTGTGTAAAGTATGTGCTTTGACTAGATAGCCTTGATTTTGTGGATTAATGGTGGAGTTTGTCCTCCTGCAAGAGCTGGTGTGTTGAAGGTTGCCACTTTCAGGGTTACCTTATTTTAACCTTTAAAGACACATAATGGTATGCAACTTGGTAGTTGACTGATATTGAAAATTTCAAGTTTAAGGTATCCACAAAAGTTTGTAAGGGAATTCTGTGAAGGATATGATCACTAGAACATGTGTTTGGCTGCCTACAGAATGAGCTGTAAATTAGTCCTGATCTGGACCAGGTATAAAAGAATAGCTAGTTCTTTGTCTTTTGTAGGTCCAGAATCCTAAAATAAATTTGTTTAAGTAAGAAGAGTAAGCACTGACCATAATAAGCTTCCACGCTTCAGCCAGAGTTATTCAAAGGAACAAAGGCTTAGAAACATAGACCCAGCTGGAAGACTTTTGTAAGAGTTTTCTTATTCAGACTTTGATTTTCGAAGAAAGGTAAACCTAAGCATGAGAAATAGGCTGATTTGAGGTTGTTAATACACATTAAAACATAAGGGAGAGGGAGGCTTCAAAAGTATAAAAAACATTAATTTTTTACTTCCATCCCAAACCAAAATTTATTATGCACTTACAGTTAGACATGCAAAATGCTCATGCAAACCATGTATGTAAATGGTTCTCTTGGTAGTGCCTGACCTAAAACCACTGAGTAATAAATGCAATGGCACTTGAATAGGTACCTTGCATGTTAAGGCATACATAGTTGGCATATGTGTATTAAATAGTAGATCTGCCTGTAGTATCTTCTAGGAAAGCCTCTGCTTACCAATAGTACATTTAATTAATCGTCATCTACTTTTTAGTAGTATTAACAGTTTGTAAACCTTAAATGAAAGAAACCTTTAACCTGTTGCATCATGAGAATGGAAATATAATACATTAGCTTAGGGAAAAATTAATGTATATTACACACTTGGATACAGGAAAAGGGTGCGGAGCCACGCTTAGCTTATCGTAAGGTTGGGCAATCCAAACAATGCAATATATGTAGATTATTTTCTGTGTTGGGAAACACTGGGATGACTGGAGTTGGGTGCTATATTCATTTAGAAATTCTATTTTTGTAGTGCCAGTAATATTTTACTCTGTAATTCACTGCTCAGACCTGCAGGACTTAATTTATTATTTCCTGATTGTGGAACTGGCAACCTCAGTGTTTAATAACTTTTTTCTTAACAACAAGGACTTAAGAAAGCCACGAGAGGACTGTAACAACCTATCATAATGTCTTAGGGCCAAAACAAGAGTCAAATGCAAACCATCAGAAAACTGACATTTTTTTTATAGTACAACTCATTTTGATAACTTAAGTACATATAGATGGCCACAGATAAAGTAGAAAAAATGCAACCCATATATTATTGAACTAGGCCAGACATGCACAAAATAGCCAGTAGTTGGTTAGGGATGCATTTTCCCTGAAGTGTATATTTCTGTTAAAAAAAGCAATCGCCTTTATAGGTTTTTTGGCAAACGACCAGGTCAGTATGTCTTCAATAGCCAACTTTTTGTGTGTACAAACTATTTGTATGGCAGGGTGATGTACAAAGTTATGGCTTGATAGGGAAGCAAAGTTTGCCAGGTGTAAGAAAGACCTCCCATTTCTTGCAGTACTCTTGTCAGACATTTATTATTACTTGGAATCATATCACAGAGTAATTTAGTTATAAAAAATGCAAAAGCTTAGTAGGCCACCAGACCATCGTAAGAGCTGCATAAGAGATGCTTGTATGCAAACTTTTACAAAATATTCCAAAATGTTAGTAAAATACATACGGTAAATGGTTCCTGTAATTTACTTGTAAATCGATTCCAAAAGGGCCTCTAAAATTGATCCTAAGCCCCTCTTCTTTGTCAGAGAAACACAACCCCTCGTTAACTATCACCAGAATTGCCCTTTCTAAAAAAAAAATTTCAGTCAAAGCTATGCTGTGTTTGTCATCTGTGTGGTCTCACTTGACTGCTGCATGTACTTTTCTGCTGTCCATAGTCTCTGTACTCTGCTGGGCTATCTTTACACTAGAAATATATATATATATTAATAAGAAAGCTGCATATCTTTGATCACAAAAAGGAAGCAGAGTGATATTTATAGTTGTGTTGAATATTATTTAAAAATAGTAGACTTGTAGGATTATAGTATCCCTTTAAGGCATATTCTTGCTGTATTTAAAGTCTGGTAGAAAGTTACTGGTCTGATTTTGTTCTAGAGATTGCAAATACTTCAGTATATTATTCAGCTTGTTTATTGTTTAAAATAGATAAACTGTTATTTTATAGCACATTTTGAATAGTACTGGAACTCTGTCGATAGTGGTCTGTGTGCTGGACAAAATGTGCATTTGTTCAAAAGGCTGATATCATGCTCTCTTATAAATCTTGGTTAAAGAATTCCTTGCATTTCTAGGGCTACCTAGTGCCATTTGTGCATATTTTTAACTTGATGTATCATATGGGGAGCTTTGTAAGAAGACATAAGGATAATTTATGTACAACATGTTTTGATGTTTAAAGAGCATCATTTAAACTGGATTTTTTAGAGAAAATTAATTACAAATAATGTTCAGAAAAGTGATGTTTTAAGGGGGTTTCAAAAACATTTTTTTGTATGTTAGACATTGGTAATTGAAGTATTTTCTTTGTTTTGCATCATTTTTTAATTATTGGTTGCTGTGGTTATCCAACCCTAGTAATCAGAGGACTATTTAAAACAAGAGAGAACAAAAAGATCATTCAAAAACCATAAAAAATGAAGACTACATAAGCATTATATTAAAAAATAAAGTATAAATTAAAAAAAAGGTCAACATAGCCTTTAGTGGAAAACACTCTAAAGAGTGTTTTTTTATCTTGCATGTTAATTGTGACAGTAACAAATCCAAAAAAAAAAAACTGTGAAAGAGGGCTAGAAAGAATTCTGCTTCTGTGCTTGCTCAATTCACCATAATCCAACAGGAAGCAGGAAGTTAAGAGGATCACAGTGGTGCGCAGAGTAGAAGGGATCCACTTGTTATAAGAGCAGGAGGCAGCACTGAAGCCTAAGACCCTCTAGTGCTAACAAGTTTTAATTCTGATTTATGGGGGATCTCTCATGCATAGGTACCTGCTAATTACAGGTCTGTTTCCCTGAGATTAGTGGATGACTGCTGTAGGCATCCCCAGAATGTCATTTCTAACAGCTGAAGTGGTGTGTGAAACAACTTATTCATTAAACTGCAAATTCGACAATTGTAGTGAATTTACTTTTGCTTGGTTTGCTATGCTCTGATGGTTGCAAATTTGCTACTTCTTATTCACAAATTGGCAGATTCTCTTGCCAAAGAAGAGAAAGTTGCCAGACTTTATTTCTTGTGTAATGTGACGTAGTCGTTTGAACATTAGTAGGATGCAAAGTCATGCACAGTGATGCAAATTCTTCCAGTGAAGCGCAGTGACGTCATCCTCAAATGTCCCACTAACTATTAATTGAAAAATACTTCCCTTTCTTTGTCACCATATTCTTAGTGTGTGTTGTCACTTGGTCACAGTTTGCATTGTTTGAATCAACATGCATTAGCCAAAACAGGAGCCATGTCATCAGCCCCCTACTTTGCCACTTTGATCTGGCAAAGTCAAACAGGTTCACTACTTTGACAGACTCTGACACTTAATGAATTGGGGAATTATCTGTGCGCGCACACGCAAAGTGGAGCGTAAGTCCAGTTTCTTATGGAACTTTAGATAATTTACGAAAGTGCCCCAATAAGCCCAGTATGACTGCAACCAGTGAGGGAGACAACACAAACCAATAAAACAAGAAATTGGACTTTAAAGATAACATTTTTACAATTGCTGCATAGGAATAATTATAAAGGCAATCCAAATAGCAATTTTCTTATTTTGGTGCTCCTAGTCCTTTAAATGTGTATTATATGTTTCCTAATAGTACTGTCACTTCTTTCCAAAGTACCAATTGACCTGGCTATAGTGAAAATTGTCATTCGGAGGCTGAAACCAAAACCATTTGAAGTAAAACTCCACAGTATGTAGAGCTCCATAAAAGTTATAACAGCAACTATTTAAAGTTGTAATTAGCAATTCTGATGAGATTTGATTTTTGATTATAGCTCTATACTTTTGTGATAGTAAAGTATGCAAATAATTTTAAGCAGAAATCAGAGAACCCCTTTAAGAGATGCATGGCTTTCTGAAACAACTTTACTTTTTTTTAATGTTATTTCTGAGCTCATATCTGGTTATAGAACTAACTTACCACATGGGACATATAAATGAACAACTGGACATGTCCTTTCAAAACATCCTATCGTTTTGGAATGATATAATTGTCTTTGGAACCAGAATTTCACAGTGTGGCCAAAACTTGATGGCTTATGTTTAGAGGCTGAAGAAAAATACCTTGATAGATCTGCATTTATTTAACAAACCCATTCTAATGTAAATCTGGGATCCTAAACTTAACAGTTCAAAAACAAATTTGCAAGAGTTGCTTTTTTCCCTCTTCATTGTGGCAAAATGATAGAAGGTGAATTTAATTTTCAGTTGACTTCATTCTCGTCAAATTCAAGGTGACCCTATGAAATAATTTAGCAAACTTTTCTGTATTTACATCACTGTATGTTCCCAAACTGATTTCTTTAGTTGAATCCAAGAATTGACAGTTAAATTATTTTTGCATAATTGTGTAAAAATCATTTGATTTTCTTGATTTTACTTATAGATTCAATATTGAAATCCCTTTATTCTCAGTTAAACTCAGTGATAGGTTTTTGGTGGTTGTAGATATTTCTTTGTTATTTTCGATGTTGTATTCTGTATCTTGAAAGTTTAACATACATACTCAAAATGTTATCCCCATTAGAAAATTCACACAGGCTCCCTTCTGTGCATACAGTATAATAAGCCTCCCAGTAGTTAATTGTCAGGGGATTTGGACTTTGCTGCCAAGTACTTTCAGGTTGTAGTCTCCAGGGGAAGTCTTTGTTTACCTATTGGAATGCAACTATAGGTCAGACAACCATCAGGCTAGGGTGTAAAAGTTGGCAGAACAACTAAAGATATGGATCCATGCAGGATGAGCTTTCAAAAGAGACCATACTCTTTTCTTAATTGAAGACCAAGTAAAACTGTGCTATTAATATTTAGCATGCTACCCTGATTTGGTCATAGGAGGCTAGTACGTGCAGCCAATAAGCTAATCAAGTTTTATTCAGACAATCTAATTAGCCAGACTTGACTGACACAGTAGCACAATGGATAGGTTTTAGTTTAAGAATGGTGAGTCCCCTAGTTGAAACCATAGAATTGACTTTAACGTTCAACAATTCTATATTGAGTGTCCTATAAACCAAAAATCCTGGAAATGCTTTTATTTCATATTTCATAATTTAAGGCTTCATAGACTCTATACAAATATATAAAGCGACATAGACATTCAACAGCTGGATTGGAGCTATTTTCCAAGACAAGTGCTGTATAAAGTTGCTTCATCGTATACCTATGCAAATTGTGCTTATAAAAACACTGACATCAGTCCATTAAAATGTTAAAAATGTATTTGTGTTTTATAAAAACCTTCTGCAATTACCCAAATGAATATCAGATTATCTAGTTTCTGGTGGAAGACTTGAGTAGAATTTTCCCAGTAAAGATAGGTATTTGATCTAAAAGTGCAGGTTTTTCTCATTTGGAAAACCAAACCTTCAAGCTGTGTATCTATTTTATAAATTAGTAGATTATTATTAATGCATATTGCATGTAAAAAATCATTTTAACAATAACAAGTGTAATGCCATGGTTACTACAGGACCCACAATCCCCTGTAGAACCACTTTCTGTGAGGTAGTTATGGCGGGTTTGAATAGACATTTTGTGAAAAATGGAGACAGTGGTCTTCAACACAACCACCGATCAGAGACAAGTTTGGTTGTAGAAGATGACTCTACAGAGCCAATGGTTATATTTTCCTATTCTCTTGTCTGATGGTCCCTTTGTCTTTTGAACTTATTTTTAGTTTCTTTTATGCTCAGATAATTTAGACATTAGACATAGGTTTGCCTTGTTCTAGTATGCAAATTGTAGAAGTCTAAAAAAACAAAAATCCAAACAATGGAACTCGAAGGAAAGAGGATAATTAAAACAAGCAGGAGGCAGCACTGGACTAAATACCTGCAGTGGTAAGTATTGCTAACCCACACAAGTTGAACTTGTACTTTACAGTGACCATTGACTTCAGTCCCTGCTCCTGTTAAACTTACAATTTAGTTTCCCTGAAAACTGCAACATCCCTGTACACTTACTAAAAGGGATGCTTTGTGAACATATGGTTGCCAGAAAATCCCTTTTGGACAAGAACCATATGCAATTCATCTGATTTGTTACTAGTTTAAGTGCATGGTACATTACTCCTTAAAAGTCAATGCAGTCTGCACCATGTATCTGAAATGATGACCAGCAATGCAGCATATGAAATTTTGTGTATGATTTAAAAGGGATGATCAGGTAACCTTAGCTAGAGTTGGTATCTCATTTTTATAAACCAGGTTTAAATAATGACTGGTACTTTGCTGTATGTTATCATTTAAACAAGAGCAGTCAACAGCCTGTATGTGAACTTGTTAATAATCTGCAATAAATCATGTGTCTTCATATATCTTTGGGTGTAAAAAGTAAAAGGGTAAATGCCAAGCTGTACTTTCCACCCTATGAAACTGTAATGGCTCTGAGTTGAAATCTCTGCAGCACCAGATTGAGTTAGTACAATTAGGGCGAAATTTATTAAAATCGAAAATGCCATTTTTGAAAATATTCGAAAATGCCATTTTCGATTTAGGAATTCCGAGTTTTTCATTTGAAATTTCGAGTTTTTCATTCGAAATTTCAAATAAACTTGAAATTCCGAATGTCTATTTTCTTCTATTAAATGTAACGAGCAGCGCTTCCATGTGAGCGCCGCTCATTACATTAAGCTGCTGAATACAGCAGCCGCTGGGGAGACTCATTTCTCCCCAGCGCTTCCTGGTCGGCCATAGCCAATCAGGAGCCGCTGATGT
>JAKJJM010010279.1:0-11184 GCA_021901965.1 Pipa carvalhoi
TATATATATATGTGTGTGTATATATATATATATATATATATATATTATGAAAAACAATGTCACCATTTTGCAGTTTGGTTGTCTGTTTTCTATAGAATAATAGTTTATCCATTCAGGTCAATTGTAGACAATCTCTAGCTAATGCTGGCACTTGATCATCATATTTTCTATGCCATTTGAATACAATGTTGCCAAAATGCTAACAGTAACCATGCATAAACCTTCCAATTCAGCACTTTAATTAGGTGAAGTCAAATCCACATATTCAGGAAAGAAAATCTTGGTGAATTGTCACTTTGATGCACAATGAATACCCAAATTGCTATCACAAGTGTTACACAAAACTCATAAATTGTTGAACTGGGCGAGAAATCACCACATCACAGAGATTTATAACCTTTGATGAATAAGCAAATTTGTTGAAGCAGCAAATCATTGCATGACAATTTGCACTTTGAAAAATAAGCCCCTTAAAATTTTAGTTTAATATGTTTCTGGTATTCATCTTACTCTTAGAGTAAGTATGGGCCGCATGGTACCAAACCACAGTATTATGTTGTTACCTAGAACCTACTTAGCTTTGTGGATTGTAAATTATATGATTTCTGCTTAGATTAAAACTATGACAACACTACTGTGTAAGATTGTTGCAATTTAAATTATTTTTTTAAGCACAGCAATCTGAATCCTTAGGGTGGCCGCAACCAGTCATTCCTAGGGACAGTGCCAGGATAAGGTTTAATGGCACCCTAAACAAGAATGCCAAAGTGCACCTCTCAATTGTAGTTTACCCCTCATTGTGCCCCATACAGTGCAGCAGTTCCTCCCCCATAGAGCCCTATACAGTACAACAATTTCCTCCCCATAGTGACCCATACAATGCAAAATAGCATGGTAAAAAGGTATAAGATAGTAAAGCGCACTGCAATTTTTAAGCTCTGTTTTACCTCCAATTCCCCCTTTCCCAATACTGTGCCGCCTCATCCCCTTACTTATAGTGATGCACCAATATCTCCCCAGTGCTGCTTTCATACCCTGTGAATAGCACCACTCACAGGAAGTGACAGAATAGGGGAGTGCAAGGGAGTTATTGCTGTAGCGCTATATGTATTACAGCAGAGGAAAGCTGGGGCTGGAAAATGGAGCTGGCACTCAGTAGGACAGAACCCTGCCACCATCAGCATAGGCAGTGCTCGAGGGGGCTGCTTATGCTGCCTACTCCTAGTCCCGAAGCCCCTAGCAACACTGATTTTGTGATGTTGTACAAGTTAGTTAGATTTTGTAACCAGCATAAAGATTGTTCATTGCCTTGATCACTTACATATTCCCCCATTCATACTAGCAGTACATACTCAAAAGAAAATAATTATACACACAAGATCCCAGTATTGCACTGCATTTCTTTGATTGCAAAAACTCAGTATAAGTATTATTTATTTTATTATTATTCAGCAAGCAACAATGTGAACTGTCAAAAAAAAGCAAGTGTGCTTTTATACTTTGCATCTTATTCTTATTGTGTACAGTCACTGTAAATAAGCAGCCTTGTGCGACAAGCACAAAAAACACCTGGGAACAGCCTGCCCATGAGCCCTCATTCACTGCGGCCTTAACCTATGTGTGCACTGCGGGGCTTATTCATCAAAGTAAGAATTTGACTGTCGAAGTGAATTCACATCACTTCAGTTGCTAAACTACATTTCTCTACTTCTTATTAACTAAACACAGAATTCCCACAGTGAAGATGTAACCCCCCTCCTACATCTATTATTTCCTAAATACATATTCCTGAAATTCCCCAAAATGTCTATATTGGCTGCAAACAGCAGAGAGTCAATGAAAATCACAATCAGGAGTTCAACTTTAAAGATTATATTTTTATAAGTAATGCATTGTAATAACTGCTATGTCAATCCGAATCAATTTACTATTTCTGGTGTTTTATTGGTCCTTTAAACTAGGACTAGTCTCAAGGTGTACTGGCAATCTGTAGACAGTCAATTTGGAATCTAAACATTTCCTGATTAACTATTTTTATACATGAAGACAAAAGCTGAACAATAGAAAAAGGAAATGTCTGTAGCACTGTGTTAACAATGTGTGGGCGTGACTTGCAGGATATTCAGTGATTCAAAAATGGAAAAGCAAAGGAAGGAATATGTTACACAAAGTCAGTGGAGCCACAAAAATAACTTACAAAGGGTGTATTTCTCACTCTGAAAAATCTGATATGTCGATAGATTGGCTCAGTTTTAAACACAATCAGAAGTCTGCTTTGTAGTACTAGTACCCTGAGAATAATAGAAGCATTAGTTACTTAGATTGTAAGCGCTGCAGGGCAGGGACCTCCAACCTCTTGTATCAATCACAACCTGGCACTTAAAGTGTTTTTATGCTTGTAAGCTACTCACTTGTATTGTGTAATGCACTTTTCCCATGTCCGTCTTATATTTGTATTGTTGAATTATACAGCACTGCGTAAATTTGTGGCTCTTTATAAATAAAATTATACATACATACATACATTAGTTAAATCAGTCGGTTCAGGTAGGCATTCCCAAATAAGCAGCCACTATCCAGCGAATGTCTTGGACTCACTTGAAATTGCAAGGCTGTAATACCAGTAGGGCATTGTATTCTGAGCCGCACTGCAGCGCTGCATCAATGCAATGATTTCACCAGAGTATTGCTCAGCTTTCCCCCACCACAAGACAATATATACTTGGGTATTATTATGTTCCTGTAAAAAGGTTCACTTCTAGGTAAAGGATTCAAAGTAACACAGACAATGATGAATTCCCAAATATATAGATTTTATTAACCTTGTTTTATAGGTAGAGAGACTGAACTCTCTGACCTATATCCTGTATATGCAGACTATATACAAGAAAATTAATTTAGTGCAGTGATTGAAGTGCCTCTCCAGTCTATATACACTGAGTGAAATGTGCAGACAGAGTTATTTCTCATCTGCATATACACAGTGAGGCTACAGGGCAAAGAATGGGTCTCGCACATATATATCTACAGAGAGAGTGTGTTGCCCTTCAATATTTTGGACACAGACACACATCAGAAAGAGAGAGAGAGAAAAGCATGAAGGTAAACTGTGAGCAGTCTCTCAACTGTTTATATACAGACAGGAGTGAATATGGTCTCTCATGTGAATATTAAGGAACAGTAGTGAATATTGAGCTGATCAGTTTATATACATCTGGAAACAATGAGTTAGGGTAGATCTGCTTTTATACCTCCTAAAATACAACTCCCTTCAGCTGTGATCTTTAAAATGTTGCTCTCTAGCTGTTGCTGAATTACAACATCACAACCAGCAAACTGACAACACATTTGTTGGGTTACATAGTGTTTTAGTTCAGCAACAGATGATGAGTAACAAGTCTCATTTCCTGGAGTAGAGGAAACCATTGGCTATGTAACAGTGGTGTTTGTTCTTCCTTGACCTTCTTTCTGCCATCATACAATATACTTAATGGCTTAATTAAACAAAACACTAGTTTTGTTCTATTCATGTATGCTAATAGAGTCATCTGATGATGAACGCTGATGTGTTCCAGGGGCTATAAATCAGTAGGAATATGAATGTGACTCTGGGCAGCTATTCTGAGAATTTGGTTACAAACCCTAGCTCAAAAATGGCTTAAACCATATTGGTCCAGTTGAATAATTAGAAAGATGAGTACTGTGGTATTATATGATACTTTATTTAAGCTAAGAGTTCATTATTTAAGACAAGCTTTCAAAAAATTATTCCCTCTTCATCAGGTCAGAGCAGTACTAAAGGATACAAAGGGCGAAATTTACAAAGTGACTTTTATATTGATTTTTTTCTATGGAAACCTAGTCATTGGTACTTATAGCTACTTTTCTATCGAAAAAAAAATTATCAAAAAGTTTCAATGGAAAAAAAATCAATCGAAAAATATTAAATTGATATTTTTTGATCGTGCACCCATTTTTACAACAAAAAAACTCGAGAAGGTCAAAATCAATCTTCTCAAGCTTTGTAAATTTCACCCACAGCGTGTAACATACTTAAAGTCTGTGAGGCGCTGAGAAGCTTAATGACAAACAGTCAAAACGGGCAAGTGTTAAAGTAATAAAGTCAAAGTAGATATTTGTACAGTTTCCATTTTTTTCTTCTGCATGACTTGTGTTTGTAATCTTTTGTGAAAGTGAATTAATTCCTTTTCAAGTTATTTAAAACATGTAATGTTCTGTGAATTCAGTGCCTCTTTTATCTTCTATCTACTTTCATTTTATTATTTTAACATTTGCCCTTTTTGGCTGTTTGCCATTTAGTTTCTTAGTGCCTCACAGTTACAAACTTTTATCCTTTAGTACTGCTCTGACCTGATGAAGAGGGAATATCTCTCAAAATCTTGTCTTAAATAATGAATTGTTAGTCCAAATAAAATATCATAAAATAACACAGTACTCATCTTTCTAAATACTACAATCCCTGAAATCTTGAGAAAATCCCCTAAAAAGTTCCCAGATATGGCTGCCTTGAAATGCATATATAAAATGAAAACTCATTTGGAGACATGGAGTGCTCTTTAAAATTTAGGTATACTTTACAAAGTGAAGGAAATACTAAGGAGATCAACAGAGGCTGATCAGCATATACATTCCTCAAAGAAACATGAAATGGACAGGGTCAGAGCAAGCTTGTGTGTGAACATGTGTATGCCTGTATGTATGAATGTTTACATACATTTTTTATAGATAAATAAATATATATAACAATCTAAACAGTTAAGAGTTAAGATAAGGGAGTAAACAAAGATAAATCAAAGTCGGTATCTGGGATTCCGGATTTCTATAAGACCCAGGGTACATGATGCCCTTCCCTCATTGCCTAATTTACAGTTCAGTCAATGAAAATATAATCAACAAATACTGGACATTTTTGAAAAATCAAACAGACTTTAGGCCTAAAAATACCCCTTATCAAGATGAAAAGAATACACCTGCTATGATTATGCCCAATTCTACAATATTACCAATGAAAGAGTCCAATAGTTCTCCATGAACAGACTTGAAAGTAAGGACACACTCAAAGTAATTTTCAGTTTCTGTTCCAAAATCCTCTGTACTCCACATTCTATGTTAGTTACTTCTCAGGAGAAAAGGGACAACAATTGGGACCACAATGAGTAGAGGAGCAGATTATAGAGAACCAAGTTTATTATAAACAAATATAAAATTATGCACTTACAACCCAAGCTGAAAGAGTGCCCTAAGGCCTGTTTTACATCTACAACTGGACACTGAGAAGGTCCAACTGCTCGCATGCCAAAGCATCCCATTTTTTATATGGTACTAGTATTTACACTTTTTCCTTGGTGTAAATCTGAAAATGTGATCTTCTCAGAAAAAAGATTGGACAAGCAGTAGAGAACATTAAGTTGGACACAAACCGAACAATTTGCATGGAGACTTCCCTTGTATACCTGGGAGCACAACCATCCTGACTAATAAAATTCAGTCTTTATCAGTACAGTGGATCAGCAAATTACATACCACAGCTGAAATTTTAGTGTTCTGATTTTTCATAGGATTGTCTGGATAATTGAATCTGCACATATTAGCAAAATATGGCTATTGTGCATGTGGTGATCTCACCATCTATATCTCCCCAAATAGACAAGTTTAACACTTGTTTATTATCCTTAGACCACTAAAATCTGTAATGTTTAAAAGAAGTTAATTACCAGATTACCACAGCCAATCATGTTTTGTTGATTTCTCAACTTAATCTGACGCTGGTTCACAATTTATTATTTTTAGTATGGATAAATGCATAAAAGCATTAAGGGGATGATTGACAATTGAGTGAATTCACCTCACTACAATTCAAGTTGCATCACCAAAATTGTTGTGAATTCAGTTCTTATTATTGACTAAGCGGAGAAGAGACTTTTGCAGACAAGTAAACAGCGGTAATTGTTGTTGGATGTGTTGTGTGGTGTACTCATGCCATCAGTCCCCCAGTTCACCACTCTGATGTGGCAAAGTCAAATGGGTGAATTCAGAGCAGTGCACCCAATTGCATTCGCTCCTTCGACACACTCTGCCACTTAGTCAATAGTAGAAGTACCTGTTTATATGCACGCAAAGTGATACAAAATGCTTCATAAGATCGCAACTATCGTAGTCACCCAAATTGGTCATGTATTCACCACATCAGAGTTTGATCAATAAGTGAACATGGGGAATTGGAAAATAGATGCGAAGTTATAGCTTTACGTGACTATTCAGCCTTTAGTCAATAAGGCAGTAAATATTTTTTTAATCACTGAACTTTGATCGTAAGTGTAAAATTTTATATTAGCAGTCAAAAATGTAACAAGTGCTGCTAACAATATTCTCATCATACACATACAAAGAATACTTGCACGCTGTCCATTCAAGCTTCTTTGAAAGAGGGAGCATGCTTTAAAAAATGTGAGAGAATAGATTGCAATAAAGGTAGTCTCTCAAACTTGTCATCTAGCTCAGGATATGCAAACAGTGGCCCAATTCATGTTACTTGTAAATACAGGGGAAAACATGACTTGACAGTAAACCACCTGTTGATAAAGGGCCAGCTACACCAAAAAGTTGAAAGGCCTTATACACATCCACACTTTATAAAGTTCTATGCAGTTTTTGAAAATAAAAATATTCTAGAAAAAAAATATTTTGTATTAATTTCTCTGAACCATGAACGTTTTATTAGCTAATTAGTTTGCTAGGCAAATAAGCATATTGCTCTACAAGATCCTGCATGGCTGTTTCCACAACTACAGTATGGGCGAAAGTTATTAAGCCCGTAAAGACTCGATTGGAGTCTTTGCAGGCTTAATTGCATGGGAATTCTCGCAAAAGTATCAGGCGGGATCTCGATTGCGCTTCTCCGCAATCGAGATCTTTTGCCCGAACGTTTTGTAGCCATAGGACTTATGGCTACCTTTCGGGCGAAAGAAACCTCGATTGCGGAGAAGCGCAATCGAGATCCCCGCTAGATGATCTTGCGAGAATTCTTGCGTGATTAAGCCCGCAAAAGACTCGCATCGAGTCTTTACGGGCTTAATAAGTTTCGCCCTAAGTCTCTAAATGCTATTAAAGGTTCGCAAATGTGTTTTGTAATTAAAGTACATTTTAATTAAAGGCATACAAAACTTTTTTATGTTTCTGGCCCTTAAAATGAAAAGTAAATGGGAACAGAGACCAATGTCTATAGATCTAATACCTGTAATATACAAAGAGGTATACATGGGAAATTAGACTGAATTTCCTTTAAACCAATTTAATACTCCTGTTAGTGGTTGAGATGACATTAAGTCTTTGTCAAAAGGTCCCCTCCTTTTTGGCTTTATACATTCGCAGCTATAAGAGGCTCACCCCCTTTTAATCATCTGGAGAGCAAACAACATGGAGTTGGTCTGGGCTTCCCACACTGCCTGTGCTGGAACTGCCATCTCCCAAGTCTCTTGGCCCACAGGGTAAAAGACTTAATTCTGATGTAGCCACAGAGCTTGCATGATGCCTTAAAGATCCTCCATCTTCTTCCAGGGCTAAGAAAACCTCAGACAAGCAAGAGTTCTCCCGTATGAGTTCCTCTTGACGCCTCTCCAACTCAGAAAGCTTCTTCAGGTATCCTCCAAGGTCCTCCCTCAACACTTTGGCTGCATGGTATCCAAAAAGCTGCCACTCACTAGCCAACTTCTTGCTTTTTAATCTGTCATCATCTAAGAAGCAGCAGAGGTCTTTCAGTTCTCTGTTCTCCTCCTGGAGACGATGGTTGACTTGCTTTAACTCACGGATTTCTGTTAAGTGACCTTGGAGCTGGCGATTAACCTCTTTGATCAGACGCCCCCTTTGGATTAGAGCAGACATCTTCTCTGCCTCCTCTTCTCTCAGTTTCCTCACTAGCTCTTCCTTACTATGAGAAAGCATCTCCTCATCAGTAACCTTAGAGAGGTCCCGGCCAAGTAATCCACATTCCTCATTCATCATTTAGTTGTTATAGTGGCAGCTAGGTCTGATTTGTAGTCAATACAAGTCTAGTACTTTTGTGGATATATTAGAGCCTTCAGACAGTCTATTTGTATGTGTATATATGTATGTATAATTTTATTTGTAAAGTAAGATAATTTGTAAAGGCTTTAAAATGTTATTGCACTAGAACATATGGCATACAGCATACCTCTCATTGCTACTATGTTGTCATAAACCTGATGAATTTAAGTGAACTTAATCCTACTAGACTTTTACTATCTAGGCATCCGTATGAACCAAAGAAACTGGACTTTACTATCTGATCTGATGTAATTTTCTATCTTTTAATTTCAGATTTTGGTAGTCTGACGTTTCTCTAAGCCTTTAGCTGAGTATTCCTGATATATTCAGGTCCTGATTTGTCTAAGTCCATTCAGGTTCCACGTTTTGAACTCATGTGATTTTACTCCAGTTTTGCAACTCTGAGTTTCTCCGCACACAGTTGATGTAAAAAGACGCTTTTGAGGTATCCGTCTGCCATACATGAAGAACAGTTGTCTTTTACAAAGGAAGGATTTGTAGTGTAATATTAAAAAGGACCTCACTCGCTTTCACATCAAAGCCACATCTCAGAATCTGATGCCTCTAGGAGTGAAATAACAAAGGATAGTAAATAAAATTAGCTAAACATGTATTTGAATATGAGAAGAGTAGAAAGAAAGACAATTAAAAATTAAAATTATGCAGGCAACATGACAATTTTGTAAATTTAAAATATTAATTTTCCCATAGAGTAAAAATAAATAACAAACTGAATATATTGAATAGAAAGAAAGCAGAGTGAAGGCTTTAGTATGTAGGGACTGATTATTCTATTGAAGTAATTTAAGACAAAATAATTTGTCTTTATACTAGATATCGATGTCTAAAATCCCACATTTTATCTGGGAACTTTATTGTATGTGTTGCATTAGACTGGGGGAGCAATTTACTTTTGCTCTACTTAGTTTCTATACCGTAGGCTCTGTTATAACAAGAATCTCCGGGAAAATGAGATATACTAGGAAATTGCTTCTCTGGGTTGAAATAACAGCAAGTTATAAAATATGCATCCTCTTAGAACAATATAAGGAAATATTTACACAGGACATTGTTTTACAATGTAAACTTGCACTGTAATATAAATTTTAAAGATTAAGTAATATATTAAAAAGGAAAGGGATATATGTGTGTGTGCGTGTAAAAGTAATAGGTGGTGTGAGAAAACAATCATTTTAATGATTAATAGAATGGTAAAAAATCGACAAGAGGGAGAAAAATGTGATAAGGATTGGAACGGAAAAAAAATGGAAGGATCTAAGCAGAAAGCAGTCAGGAAGGGATGGGAATACAGTGGGATGCAGAGCTATAGAAATATTATGAATTGATTAATGGAATGGATTGATGGCTTGAAAATGGATTTCAGGTAGCAGGAATAAGGAAGGGAGATAATTTAGGACCCAATGAGACAAATATGGTGATTTAACACAAGACATGCAGATTCAGAGATGTGAGGATGGAAGAAAAGGGAGAGGGAAAGAGAAAAAGAAATGTAAGGAGGTAGCAAGCAGAGACTGCAATGAAGGAATGCAGACAAACACATAGAATGCAAAGATAAGACCAATAAAATGATAATAATTAAGAGATATTGTTCAATTAAAGACAGAGAGCTAACCTGCTCCTGCAGCTGATGGGAGAGAGTAGGAGCGAGAGAAACTGGGGGGAGGGGGGAACAGAAGAGGGGGGATAAAGGGAGATGTGTGACGTCGGATGCTGTGTGAGCTCAGGAAATCCTGTATACAGAACAATCCTGCCTAATGCACACACAATCTCTGTGTATTACAGTGTGTTTACAGGTACATGCATAACTATAAATAAGGTGTTTAAATAATCAGAAATATATCTGTGTGTATGTATAAAAATTTTACATAATTGAAATATGCAAATTGCTAACAAATGTTTTTCTACCCAGAGAATGATCATCCATGAAATCCCTGACAAGGGGGTATTCACAAAGGGGGATACAGTATGTGAAGTGTAAGTTCTTCTTGCAGCACAATGTAGAAGGTGGTGCCTTGTCAGCCATGGATAAACTAGAAAAAAGTTGTTTTGGTGCTTATTTATATTGGCTGAGATGTCTAAAAGCTTTTGAGGCAACTAAGTCATTTTATGAAGCATGTACCAAATTTCCATTACAAAATTCAACTGTTCCTGATTGTGGTATTGGATCACAGAGTAAAAGTATACAAAGATGTACATATATTTATAAAATATCAATAACTGCACCAGCGTCAGCTGAGACCAACTCTGAATATGGCCATGAGTAATGGTGGCAAAATACAAGGCGATTCTTTTCAAAAACAATTTGTTTAAAAAAATTGTCCCATTTATAGTGCAATGATTGATTAAAACAGTCAGGGCCACAATTCTCCAAGGTCCAAATGTGGCCTTCCGTATTCGTTTTTACCAAGTGTATGCCAGCTGCTAACATTGTCGCGGACGAGCTTCATACGCACTTGACGGACAGGCGAACAGTTTTGTCTGCCGCTTGAAGAAACTCTGTAGCCTGTTTGTCCAGTGCGTGAAATGCGTCCACGACATTCTTAGCGGCGCACATCATGCACTTCGTAAAAACGAATACGGAAGGCCACATTCGGACTTTGGAGAATGTGGCCCTCAATGCCAGGAGATGCTGATCCCCACCAATCATGAAATCAAATATTGTAAGGCTGGACTTTTTAATTTATTAAAAAATTTTCATTACTTATCCTTTTTCTTCAGGCCCTGTACTTTCTCTCTTTCAGTCTGTACTAAAAATCACTGCCTGACATGACAGCAAACTATCATTCAATAAAAAGTAAAAAAAAAAAAAAAAAAATTTAAAAGGACGCAAAGCTTTAGGTTGATGATCATTCTAATTATCATCCAGCCTATGTCTATTTAAATGAGGGAATAAGAGCACTGATTAACTTTAGGGGGAATTCATCAAGTACAAATTTTTCCACAGTTACATAAATTAATCGAAGAGACGCAGCATTTAGCCACAAATTCATGGACAAATACGGTATACATTATGTTTTGATTGAAAATTTACCAAGTAGAAAAGTACAGGCATGAATACTGGGAATTGACTTAGTCGTC
>JAKJJM010010294.1:0-14208 GCA_021901965.1 Pipa carvalhoi
CATGGAAGCGCCGCTCGTTACATTTAATAGAAGAAAGGAGGCATTTGGAATTTCGAGTTTATTCGAAATTTTGAGTTAAAAACTCAAAATTTCGAATGAAAAACCCGAAATTCCTAAATCGAAAATGCCATTTTTGAATATTTTCAAAAATGGCATTTTCGATTTTAATAAATTTCGCCCTTACTGAGCAATTGTGAAAAAATATTCCAAGTCAGAGGCATTAAAAAGGACTGAAAGTCTTAGTATTATGGAATACAGAAATAGCATACCCGGCACAGAAACTGAACAGACATTAAAGGTGAGACACAAGGAACTCCCCCTGAAAATGCAATCTAATCCTGATAGTACCTGAAATACAAGAGTGTAACCAAGCCAGAGACTAATTAGGGTTTAGTTCTATAGTATGCATAGTATAGCTTGCCCTGTTCCATGTTTGTGAAATTCTTCAAAAGAAGCCAAATTTCCTGGGAGCAAGTTCAGAGCAGACCTTCAGTCCAAGCTACCAAACACTCATGAAGAAAAATACTCACAGGTGAAGCAGTGTAAACATTCTTATTTACTATAGCTTGCCACCGTGTCTTAACCTCTAATTAAATGTCTGAGATTAGGAGCATTTGAGAAAGTATACACATGAATTTACATTAAATGCAACTGTGAACTCCCAGGAGATACTGAAACAGAAGACTTACTAGCAAAGCAAAGATGGGCAGACACTGAAACTGGATGTTTGTAAAATATATACTCGTTTGAAGCTTAATTGAAATTGCAATAAACCAGAGGCAAAGTGACAGCAGGATTCATGGGTAAAGCTTACTGTTAAGGGCTGAGGGGCCTTAGGCTTAACTAAAAACAATCCAAAGGGGCCACAAAAGATATTTAAAAGAGAAAACTTGTACCACAGTAGAACTCTAAGGTGGTAACCAGGCTGTAATGAAGTAGAAGGCAGAAACTATAAAACAATGGCACTATAAAGAAGGAATAGCAGAAATGTAACACACAGGAGATACTCTAAAAACCCAAGGTACTTTAACTAGACCTGCCAGAAGGGGCTGGAACTACTTCTACAATAGAACATTGGAGCTACAGAACTGAAATTTAAAACTTCCACTGAAGCATGGAGACACTGAAGAGCAGTGATGCTGAAACTGGAAACACTGAAGATATAGAGCATTGAATAGAGCAAGCACAGTAGCAGTTTTACATGAGAAAACTGCTACTCTACTTGCTCTAATCGGCAAAATCCACAGAATGAGCAAGTGAAGAGGATTGCGGCGCCTGTCAAGTCAAGAAGATGTCGATAAGATCCAGAGAACAAGGTCAGCACTGGAGCTAAAATGACTGATTGGAGTGTATCTCCCCACTCTTCTTTGAGAATTATCCCTTGACACAACGAGTCTATAGTTTTCCTTTATCCACAAGTCGTGATGGGGATTGGTTGATCAGGGAGAAGCATCTTGTTGCCTAGCAATGAGTCACAAAGTTGAAGGAGAACTGGTGCTAAAAACCTGCTCATTAAAATTGTTAACAAACCAATACAAAGGGGATGATTATATCCAGCAGTTTAAATTAAAATTATGCATCCGTTTATCATACATAGTTACCCAGTTACCGTACGCTAAAAGGAAGAATATTGTAATGGATAATACTTTTTACTGAAGTCACAAAAATCATTGTGACAAAATCCATCTTTGGGTTACAATCAGCTGAGCTTCCCTTAAAATCTTCCTTTCCTTATAATGAATCATTGATTCCTTATGTAAAGTAATAAATCTGGTGAGAATATGACTGTATAAGTGAATTTTCATCACTTCAGGTTGCTACGCTGTAATTCTCTACAGTGGCAGAACTGTCCCCATGTACGTCTAGGCCTCTTTTTATCCACCCTATGATCCTATTTGCCCTGGCACCAGCTGCTATCTGAATATGTTTCCTGAGAACTACTATTCTTAAGTCCTTCTCCATGTTGGTTTCATTCTGTGTTTTTCCATTTAGTAAGTAACCTTGGCTATATTTTCCTTCCCATGTGCCCTACATTTATTAGTGTTGCCATTCTCTGCCCAGATCTCTAACTTATCTATTAATTTGTACTGTAATTCTGTCTTGTTTTGTGATAATTACTTTAAACAGTTTAGTATCATCAGAAAAATGGTTATGCTCTTGTACAAATCCCTTTACAAGGCAATTATTGAATATATTAAACGGGCTAAAGCAAATTACTGACCTCTGTGGTGCCGGACTAGTAAAGACATGTACCATACATAACCACCCTCTGTTTGACTACCACTGAGCCAGTCACTTACATGATACCAGATGAGGCATTCAGCTCACAAGTTCAGACAAAAGCTGTTGTCAAGAGAACCGTGAAAAAGACATGCAGTTATTAATCCAAAAAAGAAACATAAGTTGGGAATGGGACAAATCAAACATATGCAACAATGAAGAATAAAGAATGCTGAATTGAAGAGGAAAAAATTAGTTGGCAAGGGATCAACACAAACAGAAATAAGTAAAAAAAAGGAAGAAGTACATTAACCTTTAATTATGTCTTCCCGACAATGTGTAAAAATCCATCAACCATTAGAGAGTTGTTTATCTGATTTCCTGCATGTCCAACCAATACGTGAAATGACCCAAAAGGAATATAAAACAAAGACCACAGATTCTTCTGATGTGTAATAATGAAGTCAGGCTTTGATGCTAATATCCCCTTAGGCCTGTTTCATTCTCATTTTCCCACTTTTGTAAGCATTATAATGAATTTGGAGATAATGCAGTAGATTACTCCATTAAATGGTAATACAAGAATATGTGGCAGCAGTAGCAATGAAAAACACTTGGGAGAACACTATAATAGTTGCATAACTATAGGGGTCACAGTGGTCACCTGCTGCAGCTGCCATTCCTGGAGACCCCATATCCCAGTAAGTTGAACCTAATTGGGTGGGGGATTGAGACAGTACAAGAACAGCTGGTATATTTTTTGCACTGTGACATAGGTGAAAAAAGGTTGTCTATCCTGAAGGGATCCTCATAGGAATAGCCATTTAGAATAGGATAGTATGTTAATTTGGACCACATATGATTAGTAAGACTGTGTTTAAATAGTACAAGCTTGTTGCTAATTCTGGCTCAGGCTGTACTTGGCAAGTCTAGATGAAACCTTCTAGCACTAAACTAAGGATTGGTCTCCTGGAGGGGAGCCATAAAGTGTGGCGGTTTAACATAACTAAATCAATACCATTGGCCTTCATAAGAGGGTTAACCATTCCATAGGAATTCTTAGTGTAATGTTACAGTGCCCTTGGGGAAGCCTTCTAGAAGTTATGGAAGAACTTATATGTATCTTAAATGTTAAACTGGGGTTCTTTACATTGTGCAGGTAATAGGAGGCTTCATTTGACTCCCTTCATTCAACAATAGAAGTACAGCATAAACTATCATGTGAGAGTAATTGCTGCTACATCATCCCTTATTTGTAAGGGGCAGCCCAATCCTTTGGGAAAGACAGTTAGCCTAGACTATACATAACAATGTAACTGAGTCTACATTTTCAGAACCCATGGAGGATTGTGGGTGCAGTAAACCATAACAAAACCATTAGACACAAGATAGTTTTGCATTTTTGTATCCCAAATAGTTGAATGTTTAAGGCAAGAGAGGAACAAGACCAATGTCAAGGTAGGACATTGATTAAAACCACATGTGCAAAAAAGCAAAAGCAGTTTGAATTTTGAGTGCTTGCAAGCTGTTGGCTCCTGCTGCCTAAACAAATTACCTTCATGTTCTTGGGCAGGGTTTGGAGATCTAAAGTAAGCAGGTAACAAGTCATGCAGCAAGTAAGTGGAGGAGATACACTCAATGTCATATTCTCTTTTAGAGTCAGTCAAGTTGCCTCTCACTTAAATGCACAAAACATTAGCAAGATGGGTTGACCAAGCATTTAAACCATGAGCCCAGACATAGTGGGGTGGTAAATAAATTCAGGAACTACACTTGATATATTCTATATTTCACATGTAGCTTATTGATGTTGATTAAATACTTTATGATTTGGACATCTTGTTGTGACATGTACAAAGGCAAATACTGGTCTGGGTTAGCTTTATAGTCATCATGTTTGAGAGCCCTGAGACCGGTGCCAGGTGTGGAAAGGAAAAGATTGATGAGATATTTGTTTCTTCAGCTTGAAAACAAGACTTGCATTTAAGTGACTTAAGAATGTTTTCAAACACGAGGTTTTCCTGTGTTTGTGCATATTACATAAAAAAAACCAATGTGTGATAAAGGGTTATTATGTGGATCATAATATATTATAACAAAGACATTAACATGAAACATCACCACACTTTGTAGACTATAAGACAATGAAGACATAGAATAATCAATGTGTAGTTCAAATGATTTGACTGTCTTTCGTGTAGTCCCAAGATATTTCCGTTAAAGGAGCTGTTCAAAATCCTTTCCTTTAGAGAGTACCTGGATGTTCAGAACTGTTAACTTTCCACTACTTGTCAGATCAACGGCTTTGTGTGACATAGCATTGTTCCCTGTTCTTTTTATATCACCCCTTCTGTTTTGTGGACAGTTCTTCACTTGTCTTCATACCAACCTTTTCCATCAGGCTATAGTTATGTAGGTCAGTCCATTTTTTCTGAAGAAGAGAAAGAATTTATATATTTTTTTTATCCTTAGTATCACATGAACATTGCAGTTAAGAATCTGACATGGACAGAGAAGAAGCACAGGAAAGACAGCGACTTCTGCTTTTGTAAATGAAATATTTTATTACTCTCAAAGACAGATGGAAATGTTTGAAACCTGAGGTTAAGTCAAGCAGTTCATTATATTTGAGATGAACGAATGCTTCAGTCAGAAATGCCTTCTTTGTTCAAATCAGTTTTGGAAGCAGCATTCTATTTAAACCATAATGAATGCTCTATCCTATTTATTTATTTTATTTTATTTAGGGGTAATATTGTCTATTTATATAGAAAATAATCCCAACTCCTCCCTGCTGGCTGGGATATGTGCTGAGGACCTGTTATGGACTGGTATTGGTCACATGCATAATGGAGATATTCTAATCTGTCCATAGCAAATCTCACTTTGAATGATGGTTGGAAGAATCTTTTATGACATGAATCATGGTCACTGCAGATTCAGAAAGAGGTTGTGGGGCTCATCTTAGTTGTCCATAACTAACAACTAAGATTAATGTACGGTTGGCCTAGAAATGAAAAGCAGATCACTTAGCTATCTATGAAACACTACCATTTCCATTAAAACTGTGTTGCAAATGACCTTGGTACAAAAATATAATAAGATTAGAATTGTGGGCACCAAACCTTTCCATGGAAGTTCTTCCATAGGAAATCATGGAGTTCTCCACAGCTGATATAGAAAAGAAAGTCCTTGCCAATAAATGGAGCCAGAGGAAAACCCCAACCTCGAAAGTGCAACGTACAAAGAAGATAGGCATCCATATAAATTCAATGCTGTTTATTGTGCGGATATCTTCATTCAAATGATCAAAAACACAACGTTTCGGGGGGAAGAGACTCCTCCTTTCATCAGGTGCATCCTCCCTTCATCAGTCCTCCACAGCTGAACATATTTGGCCCTCTTTCAGAAATCAGATGATGATCTGTGGTTATTAGAATGTTTTAGAGGGTTACTAAACCCCCATTATGACCAGTTATATTACTAATATATGAACATTGAAGTTAACATTGATAGTTTTAAGCTCTTAGCTAAAATGCAAACTTCTTTATATTGACAGTACAGTTATACAGTTAGGGCAGTGTGGTGGCTCAGTGGTTAACACTGCTGCCTTGCAGCGCTGAGGTTCTGGGTCTAATTCCATCCTGGACTTCATCTGCATAGAGTTTGTATGTTCTCCCTACACCTGTATGGGTTTCCTCCGGGCACTCCGGTTTCCTCCCACAATAAAAAGCATACATCTATGTCTGTCTTTGTGTGTGTGACTGAATAGGGAAACTAGATTGTAAGCTCCAAAGGCAGAGACTGAAGTGAATGATGAATCTCTGTAAAAGTGGTACGTAATATATCAGTACTGAATAAATACATACATTCCTTTCCTAGAAAATTCCATTTAATGGCAGTTTCCAGTCCCTTTGACCCTTCAAGGTCTGTTTGCTCGCATCTGATTGGACATTGTATTTATGTTTGTTCAATCAGCTGCAAGTGCACTGAACATTCTAACCAGTGCAGTTGACGACAAACTATGAAATTATGTAATGCAGTATAAACTATTTCTGTAACAAATACAGAAAATACTGTATTACCTATTTTATGCATATTAATTCAAATAGAATAGTAACACCTGTCACATGATGAAATATTTACATTTCACGGTTGTGTTTTCATTTACACACCCGCAATTCTTCAGGGGACTGGCTAGCCAGGGTCTATTGATTTGCTAAGCCAGCTAGGTCTCCATCTTGCACTGAGCTATTTATTATAACAAATATACACTGTGCAACAGACATTTACTCTGATACAATTCCAATACAATGCAGTGCCCATAAAAACTCATACTTATTTATAATACACTGTCCAGAAAATGTATTCCCAGCTAAAATTTAATACCCAACTGAGTTATAAATAGACACAATACAGCCGAGTGATACCCATATAAAAACAACATACCTATACCCAGATGTAATGCGGTTACTAAAAAGGTCAGAACTGTGGGTAAAGTCCTGATTCAGAGGCTGTAGAAACTGTTTACAATGACTAATGATATGTTGGATGTACCGCAAATGGGGGAGGTTATTGACTAAAGCTGTGGGTCGCGAACCCTTTGGGGATCGAACGACACTCTCACAGGGGTTGTCTAAGACCTTCCGAACCACCGCTCTTCTATCTCGTTACAGGCGGGCCCACCCACACGCAGTGATGCTCGGCATGATGACGTCATCGCGGGAGTCGCAACCTAAGGTAGGTTAAGAACCGCTGGACCAAAGCGAAAATTCAACTGTGGAAGGGAATTCTCATCACTTCGGGTTGCTACGCACCGATTCTCTACTCGTTATTCACTAAACAGCAAATTCCCATAGCAAATCCACGACTGCAGCAATAGTAAAGTCGCGACCACAGCAATATTCCCATAACAAACTAGCTGCTTGACAGTAGCCGTCTACTGGGTAGTTTGTGACCGTCGTTAGCTGGCGAATTCACACTTTTACATGCATATAGGATGGGAAAATGCATGTCAAGATTATTTGCTAAATGGGAAAACACTGGAAAAAAAAAAAACAGATGGGGAAAAGGATTTAGGAATTCTAGTTAGTAAACTTAACTGTAGCAACCAGTGTCAAGCAGCTGCTGCCAAGGCAAATAGGTTCATAGAGAGAATCTAAAGAATCTAAAGAGGCATAGATGCACATGGTGAGAACATATTTCTGCCAGCTTACAAATCACTAGTCAGACGTAATGGGAAATTTTGTACCACAGTACTCAGAAAGATGATCAAAATTGAGGTTATATAGTTTAGAAAAGAGATGAATTAGAGGTAACCTAATAATCATATATAAATGTATAACCATGGATGCTGCAGTGCACATAGGATATAATAGGGTATAATAAACTATGGTATTACACCCAGGGCTATAATAGGTTCAGGGACCAAGTCCTGGTATTTTATTTTTTTATAGGCAGGAGCAACCAGGCTGAATCTGCCATTTTGTGTATCTTGGCATATCTGAAAGGCAAAAGTTTGTAGTTTTAAAAATATGTCATGGCTGGTTACACGAACGGTTTATTAAATGATTTCCACAGACACAATATTAATCTTCATCTAGAAAGTAAAGTACAGGCTGATCTGAAATGCTTTGTGAATAAAAATACAAAACTCCTTCGTATATTTTTATAACCAATTGCTCTAATTTGCCATTCGTTTCGGGGAAAATAAAAAATCCTCTATTATTAAGCGGATGTTTATCTCTCAGGTGTGTTGATATGCAGAATGGAGCTTGAGAAATTTAGCACCGGGGATTAATCACTGAACTGAACGCAGAAATAAATCTGAAATCAATGCAGGCTTTAATTCTGTTATTACTGTAATCGGGAGACAAGAGTAAAGTGAAACAAAGATGGAAAGATGAGGAATATTTGAAAATACATCTGAGCTTTTACCCTTTAACACTCCAAACAAACAGTGTATCTTTTCTGGAGTGAAATTAATCTGGAGAGTGGAATCCATTTATCAGGGGGCAGACAGAGCTGTTCCTTCTTTTTTCTTTCTTTCTTTTTTTTTTTTTAATGCTAAAATGACATTTACGAGAGGTTAGGATTACTAAATGGGAATTCAGAGATGTTGAAATTTAGCAGGAGCCGGCTTCATCCATCACTGTCCATTCAGTTATTTTCCAGCATACAAAACACTCATCGACTCTGCTGGAATTAAAAGGAAATCTGGAAAATGGAGTGAAGAATGAAAAGTCCATGAGGAGGCATGAGATAGCAGCTGGATGGAATACTTACTAATAATGTACCTTACTTATTGCCTTAAGCTGTAATTAAATAGCATTGCCGAGGATGTGAAATTTCACCTTGGTTCGGAAAATCTCAGTTCACTTCTGAGCAATTTTGCTATTGCTAAATGGGTCTTTTATTGCACTTTTATTATTTTGAGATAATTAGATGGAATTTTATTGTTACTTCCAAAGTCGTAATTTGCCAAACATTCTCGGGTATTTGACTTTCAGGCTTTTTATGGTTCCATGATTTTTATTACCTCCTGGTAGCTTGTAGGCTTTTAGGCCTGGATTTAAAATAAGACCACACTTTAGGGCGAAATTTACTAAAGTCGAAAACGATTTTTATTTTACTTTTTCGCCCGTTTTTCACAGTTAAAATGGGCAAAAAATGACATTTTTGGCTCCCATTTTTCCAAAAAAAAAAAAATAAGCAAAAAATTTGGGTGAAGATGTTGAAAACATAATTTTTGACCTTTTCGCCCGTTTTGACGAAAAAGGGACAAAAATGGGCGAAAAAGTAAAAAAAAAAAAAAAATTTTGGACTTTACTAAATTTTGCCCTAAAATGGAGAACTCCAGCACCTTAGAAATCAGGGGACTCAGGTCTGCCCCCTTGGCCTTTTGACTTGGCATTGGATCTGCACAGCTTACACATTGCTCAGAATAGACAGTCCCTGCAGTGGTGGCATGTCTTGTGTGTCATATTTGATAGACAACAGACTTGTTTGTTTCTGAGGCTGTACCTGGCAAAGAGTCTTGCTCCCCAAAAACTTTGTACTTTTTTCCTCCCCTTTATAAAGTAACCCTCCATTTTGGATCCTGGATAAAATTGAAGCAGCGTTACTTTGCAAATCCGCCTTCAGGAAAGCAGTCCTTCTTCTGGGGACTTTGTAGGTGGAGCAGTGCTACCTTTCTTTTGGCTCTCTCATTTGCAGCAGTGCTATGGCTTTAGGTATGATTGGCAACACAGTGATCCCAGACAGAGGAGAGTAAGTCTGGGACTGTGGGACAGACCCTACAAAACAGGTGGGAACTATGGACCTGGCACCTGGGTACAAAGTTTTTAAAGACTAGAAGCAGCTCTGGAATTATGCATGTTTTATACAAAAATCTACCTTTTACCATCTGATTTCTTCTTTAAAGGCTCTTCAAAATGTTTAATACACTATTAAATTATTTATACCTGTATCTGGGACCACTGGTGACTCCAGCTGAGTAGGAGGTGGCTTCTCCAGACACAGGTGCTATGGGAGTGGGAGCTGGCAGATAGAATTTGCGTTACTCTCGGTGATGAGGTTGAAGGTACAGGGAGAAAGAGAGATCATCTGAGAAAG
Organism: Pipa carvalhoi; assembly: GCA_021901965.1. Taxonomy (NCBI): domain Eukaryota; kingdom Metazoa; phylum Chordata; class Amphibia; order Anura; family Pipidae; genus Pipa; species Pipa carvalhoi. The sequence continues at coordinate 9,835 of JAKJJM010010294.1, forward strand.
GCAAGGTTGGTTCAACAAAAAAATTACAGTTGTTTTCAGAGACTTGCCATTTACTTAGCAAGAGAGTTCAGGTGAAACACATATGTTTATAACTAGAGGTATACATAGAAACAAGCAGAAAATATGGAACTGGGCCCCCTTGTCTTTCTGCCTAAAACGTATGCCCCTTAATCATCACTATTTACTTAAGTGTACTTTGTTTATTTAGTGATATCCTTATGACTGTCCATTTGAAATTATTAAATGACTGCATTATAGTGCAGCTTGTTTTTTTGCTTGTAGTTTGTCGTAAGATGCAATTGATCATTCCCATTAGCGCTCTTTTAGGCGCTGCGACCTCGGTGTACTTTATTTACCAGAATCCTATTCTGCTAACTCAGCACCAAGGCCTAACCTTGAAAGTTAAAAGCTGCACTTCATCTGAGTAATGTCTGCGCCAAGATATATACTATAAGATTATAATACGGAGCTCTGTGGCATCTGTTTAGTATTTTAAGTAACGATACTATTCTTTTACTGCCCTTTACTGTAAAATTCACTGCCACTCTCGAATAGCTTTTATACAAAAGCTCCAAGACAAATGAATACATTATCCATGCTCAGGCTCACAGACAGGGACCCGTACTGCGTGGATATCAGTTAGAACATTTGTGCTTTGGCATCTCTCATTGTGCCAGCAGCAGGACGACAGCTTTTTGTCTTAGAGGCAATGAACCTTAATTCTCTTTCATATGACTACTTACCGTTCCACTTCAAAGAGCAGAAGGGTGATCAGCAGTCTTCCAACTCACATGCTTGTCTTAGAAATAAAGAATATTTAAAATCATGCGGAATATGTATTCGCTAACGCCACTTTATGGCGGCTGATGTATTATTATGAAACTATTTATGAGGTGTGTCCATAATCCTCTGCGCTATACAACAAGGAGGGGAGAAACACTTCCTTAAAACTGAATAAATCAAATACATATATCTATATAAAGATAGCTAGCTAGATGGGTGTCCACAGAGCCAAAATAAAAGGGTGCTCCGCTTCACGTCATGACATCACGTGACTCGTCAGCGGCAACCGTCCATTAGGCAGATAGGGCAGGACAGAGGGGCACATCAGGAGGGTAGAACTAATCCTGATGCAGCCTTATTGATGAGAAGGCCATTGACTGTTGGAATAGTATGGCCATTTTTCTGCTGCAGTCATTTAACCATCACAATTTGGTCCTTGTCAAACTCACTCAGATCTTTACGCTTTCCAATTTTTTCTGCTTCCAACAACATCAAGAACTGTCTGATCACTTGCTTTCTAATATATCCCACCCCTTGGCAGATGCCATTGTAACGAGATAATCAATGGTATTTACCTCACATGACAGTGGTTTTAATGTGACGGCTGGTTTATATTTTGTGATGTTGGTTATTCTACTTGTAGGTGCTCAGCAATTGTCTCTCGGTTTGGGCAGTTCAAGCCCTTTCCATGTCCAGCTGCTTACAGTGCTGACTCTGGTTCTCCCCTAAACCATATCTTACTTCTGATGCAGGTCCACCTAGAGAAGATACCTGACTTGGAAGGGATTCTGGATGCAGAACTTAGAACCAAGGCATGTATTTTTTATAGACATTGCTATTTAAAGCATTGTTTAGAATTTAAAAAAAGCTACCTAAGCTTGGGGTGCTTATAAAATACAGGCCCCTATTCGGCTCCTTTGCCACACTGAGCCCTTGAGGTGGTCCTGGATTTTTGTTGCCCTATTTATATGTTTCAGAATAGTCACACAGAACAGGTGGGGAAAAAACATCATATGATCTGACATTGGAAGGACTGAAGAAGGCACAAGCTGTAGGCAGTGCTGGAGTTGTATAATTGTGTGTGTGTAGGAATCACAAAGTAATATTGATTTTATTATATTTCTTAATTATTACAGAATTCCTGCATACATCAATCACTGAGATTTCACGCTTTCTGGATAAAGAGATCAAGAATTATTTTTTTCAAATATCTTATTAAAATAGCATGTGCATTTTGCATCATACAATAAGTTATACTGCATTCTTCATGCGTTATACAATCCCAATCTTTAAATTTATCTTCAGCGTGTAAGCTAATGAACACTGCGAAATTCACGCCAGCTATGGACCAGTAGGTGGCGACCTAGTGCCACATTTCCTATAAACTGTGCTGCAATGAAAACAGGCCTTCAGCTTCACAGCTAGTTTATTGCAAGGTCCTCCCCTAAGTAATCATGTAATCTGTAATCATGATTTACTTCTTAAAAATCTCTGAGAGTTTCTGTAACATTCTGAGATGCCGTAAGAGCAAAGAACACAGGGAGGGAAGGGATAAAGAGCAACCTACAAAAAGATAAGTCACTATAAAAATACTAAGAGTAGCAGCATAGCAGAACTAAATAGAAAAGTGAAAAATATATATATTTCCCTCAAAAGCAGCAGTACTAGTACGAATCCATTCAGCTTTTTACATCTTTTACTCTCAGAGGGTTCTGAATTGAATGACATCACAGTTAGGTCTCTAGCATTTGCCAAATTATTAAACTTATGGACCTGCTATGCTCATTTGGTCACAAGATAGCATCTATAACAGATCTGGGCAAAATACAGCCAGCGGGCCGCATCCGGCCCGCCAAGCCTTCCTTACCGGCCCGCGTGGAGTCTCCCGTCATCCACCGGCAGTGATGACCACGAACAGGTAGATGTGGCCAGCACCCCCCCGGACTGACTGTCTCTGCCAGCACCTCCCCCCCCGGACTGACAGTCAAAGGACAGAATGGCCCTCGACACATCTTGGAGCTGTCAATGTGGCCCCTGGACAAAAATAATTGCCCACCCCTGATCTATAATGACAGAAATAGTAGATCAGTGAGAAAATAGGGGCACCTTTCCAGGGCCGTTCCTAGCTTAAATTGCTGTACGGGCGAGAGCCTACAGCTTGCGCCCCCCGCCCGGCATTTTGTGAGAGTGGGGGGGTTGGAGTGCTAGCGGTTGGTAGCTTTAGCGCCTCCTCCCCTGCTCGGTGCCCCCTTCTGCTTGGAGCCCCATGTGAGCAGGGAGGGGTGCTAGCGGTTGGTAGCTATAGCGCCCCCCCGGCGCCCCCCTCTGCTCGGCACCCCGTGCGGTTGCCCGCCCCGCCCGCCCCTAGGAACGGCCCTGCATCTTTCTATATTTGTATGCATAGAAATGTTACAAAATTTATGATTTCTACCCAAATATAGACAGAGTAAAGTTTAACGTTAACGTACAAAAACACAGCTCACCTTTAACATTTGTGGAATCTGCATGTCCATGTATTAATAAGACAGCACAGATTTAGTCAATGGCAAAAATTAACCACCCCATCCTTGGTACACTCTTAATAATTAATAATAAAAACTGTATTGTCAAGAACAAGGAAAATTCTTTGCAGAAAAATCTCTGAAACAAAGGGAAAATAAAGAGATTTTGTAGAGTGTGAAAACAATTCCATTTGCTAACATGGTTCATCATGCCACAAAACGCATTGATTAAATCTCTTCCCCTTAGTTACGCGGTGCATTGTTTTTTATTCGCTGCGTTTGCGGCGGCGTTAGAATGTGTCTTCACAATCAATGACATGGAAAACCTCATAGAATGGCACTTTGTCAGCTCAGAATTCTAATACAGATGAATGTGCTATGGTAAGATTAGTTTAGCAAGAAAAGAAATGCACAAGAATATAGGATAACTATAATTAGATAGCAGCTGTAAAAGTGCAGGAGGGAAGATACAGCACATTTTCCTTCTCCTTTAATCAGAGCTGGTTAGATTAAATTAATCTACACTGCTGAAGTATCTTTAAAGAAGAACTATAGTGCCAATATAACTGCCCACATACATATAAAACTCCTTTATACTAAGCCAATTGCTACCACAAATAGTTAAAAATAAACTTTTAGGGAACAGATAATACTTGCTGTTAGTTTCATTGTTCAGTTCTAAAGAGAGCTGACATTTTGTCCTCCCCCGCTCCCCCTACCCTATCTCTTTTGCAAGTTAGGTAACACAAGAAGAAAAAGCTGCCTGACTGCTATTGGTTAAGCAGTGTGCTGTGCCTGACTGCTATTGATTAAGCAGTGTGCTATGCCTGACTGCTATTGGTTAAGCAGTGTGCTGTGCCTGACTGCTATTGGTTAATCAGTGTGCGGTGCCTGACTGCTATTGGTTAATCAGTGTGCTGTGCCTGACTGCTATTGATTAAGCAGTGTGCTGTGCCTGACTGCTATTGGTTAAGCAGTGTGCTGTGCTGACTGCTATTGGTTAAGCAGTGTGCTGTGCCTCACTGCTATTGATTAAGCAGTGTGCTGTGCCTGACTGCTATTGATTAAGCAGTGTGCTGTACTGACTGCT
>JAKJJM010010308.1:0-11626 GCA_021901965.1 Pipa carvalhoi
GGGGTGGGAGCAGAAAGAGAAAAGGGTTTAAGACAAGAGAGGGCAGTGTTGGTGTGTGGCATGAAAAGCTGACTGCTTTGGGAGGAGCGCAGTTGACGTCGAGGAATGTACGGGTATATGAGTGGGGAAATGTAGGGAGGGGCAACTGAGTGAAGTGCCTTAAATGTCAAAAGGAGAATACTGTAAATGATTTGTTTGCTTTCAGGGAGCCAAGGAGCAGAGAGTGGTTGAGAGAAATGCAGTCCCCCTCATTATAACTCCAACATACCATTCCACTGTTGTCATTGCCAATCTGTTACCATTCTGGATTTGGATCACTGTGCCTTATATGCATTATTTTATATTTTGGTATAATAAATGTAATACCCATGCATTTAACTATTTTTGGAAATCCTGTAAATAATCTTACATCTGGTTTACTCCTTCATCACAGTGGATTCTGTTGCCGATTTTTGTATTATCTGCAAAAAAAAATGTATCTTTAAAATGGCAAATATCATGTATAAAATATGTTAAAAACGAAAATAACTTAAACATGATACAGGGCAGCATCTATTCAGCAGATCAGTCCTATCTAGAACATCCTTATAAAAGCTCAGCAGGTGGGGCTGCAATCCCAAACATCACCAGAAAGTTCCCATAGGAGGAGAAACTCCTACATGATCCACAGAGTGGGCCTGGTTTATGATTCCCTTTCCAGGCATAGCTAATAGACCCTTGGGATAGCAAGCAGTCTGTGGCAGCTACCTGCAGTTTGACATGAAGTCCTATGACATTTATGTTTATATACAGGATTGAATATCAGGGATATTAATCCAACAGATTTTTACTATTATGTTAATTACTTGGACACACTATCTATTTGGCTTGTAGTAAAATATAGTGTATGTATGTATGTATAATTTTATTTATAAAGCACCACAAATTTATGCAGCGTTGCACAACTCAACAACCCAAATACAATACAGATATGGGAAAAGTGCATTAAATAATACAAGTATAATATCACAAGGATATTTCACATTAAATGCTAGGTTGTGGTTGACACAAGAGGTTGGAGGTCCCTGTCCTGTAGAGCTTACAGTCTAAATGGGAGGAAGACTTACATACACAGATAGGAGTGTAATAAGAGTTGTACCAATGTGCTAAAACACAGGTCAATAATACAAATACTAAACATAAATAACTAAATAAGGATAAAATAAAATAAAATATATACATAAAATTCAGTAATAAATATCAGTGCTAGTGCTCCTAAAGGTAGGATTTCAGTTTAGTGTGTTTAACATGGGTAAAGGGTATACCTGAGAATTATTTTAGCTGTGGTTCTTGATGTTATTTGCTTCACCTACTGCCTAGATAATATTATGCTATGGGGGGAATTGCACAAAGTGCTGTTTCACAGATTTTGCTCTTAATGTTATCAGTTGAAGCCTACAGTGCCTTGTTCAGGACTGGCTGTTTTTCAGCTGAGCTGGAAAAATAGTACCCATTGTTTCTTTGGGATTATTCACACCAGCTATTTTGTTTTGCACCATAGATGCTGCATCGGACTGGCCCGGACACTGGGAAAATTCCTGGTGGGTCCCATGTTGTGAGCAGGGGTTAGACCTCCTCCGTTTACATTCTGTTGAGGTCTTAATTGTTGATTGCTTCTGATAAATAATAACCTTTGATCATCAACAAAAGAACATTTTCAAAAGATTTGTTTATGGGTTAACAAGTTGTTTGGTACCCTTTACTTTACAATGTAGAATGGAAAGAAATGCTGTTTGAAAGATCAAGTAGAGTTTATAGTGCCACATACCTCTATCCTTGACATTTTCCTTATGATCTTGGGTTTTGAGCTCTACCCATTAGCTAATTATGTGTAAAATAGGATGCTATACTCTAAAAGCCCAGTTTTATACAAGGAGAAATTCTTTGAATTACTCTACTTTAAAAATTATTATAGAGTTCAACATTTAAGGCTATTCTGTTTGAGTTTAGTCTATCCATTTATTAGCAATTACCATAGACTTAAATAGAAAATCCATAAAATTTTAGGTGATTAACTGCTATTTTTTCACTGGTCAATCAATACACAGGGCAAATTATGGTCAGCCAATTCTATAATTTTTAATCTATTTTGGCTGACCATCTTATCATGTGGATGGATTCCAAAAATGTAACCCAATTCTATCATAGTTAATTGTTCTAAAAGGGAAATTCTATTGGCTTTTCTTGTTTGTGAGTTTCTCTAGGACCTGAACAAATATCTGTCTATGTTTGTACCTTCTGCTAGAATGATGAAACATTTATATGGCCCTTGGTGCAAACAATGTTTTTATAATGCAATCTGGCCATGTGTCATCCATTTGTATAATATTTAGTCATCTGACAAATGGGGCCGATCAACTGAATACCGGAATAATTGGTAGGTAGACTGTAAGTGCGGGAGCCATTGATTGCAAATATTCTAGCTACATTTATTATAAAATGCAACATTTAAGGGGATATTTATAAAGTATCATAAACCCAACTGTGCTAGTAGGTGGATAGGCATAACCAGGGGAAGGAGGTCCATTGGACATTACTCTGGAAAGTGTCAAGCATTGACCGATGAGGGGTTGGGGACCCTAAAATTAATGGGTTCCTGCCTAAAGGCTTCCAAACCCTAACTTAAGATGGCAAGCCTAAGAACCCCCCCTCCACATACACATCCTACCTGCCTATGGGGTAAGGGGTCTGAGGTGGAGAGCAGGTCATTTCTAACTGTAAAAAAATAAATAAGATAAGTTAAACTAAAATTATACTTACTTGCTCTGATGTTTTCTCTTCTGACCCATGACTTACTGTCAGAAGGGAGGTCTTCTTCTTTCACAGTCTGTGCCTCAGCCAAAAAGTCAGTAGGATCCCTCACTATTTATGTAGCAATGGATTCCACCTAATATCAGGTAGATTTAAATACTCACCCTCCTAACTGATTTATTACCAATAATTTAAATTAACCAATCAGGTGGAAGGTTGGAGTATTTAAACCCTACCTGAGAGGGAAGTGCACAATACATTTCTTTTGGGCGGTTCCATCTCTGGTAGGGTTTAAATATTTAAATATGCTCTTACCTGAGCATCAACCTACTACTAGGAACAACAAAAAGCATCTGTGTACTATCATTCCATATGGACTATCTCAGCTTAGATCCTCAGAATATTCAGTGTGCTAGTAGCATGGCATAAGGCTTATAAACAGGCATGGATTGGCTATCACAAAATAAACAGGAAATAAAAAATATGAATTAAGATGGATTAAAAAAAATCAATACATTGGTTTTCTTTTAAACATATCACCCTTACTGCATATAGCCTTTATCACTCTTGGTTTATAGGTTTTTTTTCAGAACCTGTCCAACAGATCTAAGAGTGTAAAATCTGAAGACCTGGCTTAAGATAAAAAAAAAAAATCAGACTTCACTGGACACATCCAGGTTATGCAACTTGGGGCCATGGAGTCTTCCAGGAGGATAATTACTGAAACAATCAATGGTACTACAAGGTTCTTATTATGAGACAAATGATACCACCACTTTTGACAATCTCTAGTAAAAAATCAAGTTCCAAAAATGCTAACATATTGCACCAGAAAGGAAACAAATAAATGTTTTAAGCTATTTGCTAAAATAGCATTTATTTTAGTATTTTTTAAGTTCACCAATTTTACATGAACGATTGTCATATAGACAGACGGATACTGAACTTGTTAACTTTTCTGAAAATCTTACAGACACCAATAAAAACTGTAATATTCTTTATTTTTAGTCTCTGTGGGTGTCAATGTTATCAACGGCAGAAAATGAACTTTGCCTGTGGAAGACGTAAGAAGTTATTTAATGGTATTTACTAATTTACCCAAACTTACAGCATCACGTGTGTCTGTGCAAATCTGAAGAGAACGGTGTTCTTTTAAAGGTTACCATCTCTTTTAATGAGGCAGTAAATGCCTCTTCTTATTTTAACAGCACATTGGTATCATTGCATTTAACATGTCTGGGGAAAATTCACTAAACTTGCTTTATTGCAAGCCAATGTAAAACATTATTTGCTGAGTGTTAGATGAATTTGCAGAAACTTTGTTTGGTTCCTGTGTCATATGGTTTGCAAATGTGCTGGAACCATAGGCCTTCTACCATGCCAGTTGAACCATCCAGCCAACCACTGTCTTGTATTATTGGCCTACAAGTTACCACTGCTTAGCAAACCTGCAAAACCAGGCCCCTTTAGTTGCTCTTTGTTTCCAGTTTTCTATTTTTTGTAGTTCCTGCATTGCTCTGCCTGATTCTAGCCTCCAATTCTCTCTCATGATTATGTCTTCCTCAGACACTGCTTTTGCCAGATTTCGTTGTTGGATTCTGGTTTCTCTTTCAGCAGAATGTCTGAAGCCAGAATCCCTAGCATTTCAAGGAGATGGCCTTGCAGTTTCCTTTACTGGATTTACACTGCAACACAGTCTGTTGCAAAACAATCAATTAAAATCAGGATTCCTTTGGACCCAATGCACAGTGGAGGGCATTGGAACCAGGAGGGGGTCTTCTGGACAACAAATTTCTATTAGGAAGTTCCCTCTCAGGACTTATATCCTCACTGCCTCTACATGATTGGTTAATAATGTTTCTGCAATTAACCACAATCAATTAGAAGCAGAGGGTATATAAGTACTATAACTAAGTCATGGCTGAAGACAGATGCCCTACCATTGGACTATGCCCAAGTGAAGATAAGGAGCAAAAGCGTCAGACAACAGACCCATCCAGGACTACTTCATGAGTCAGAAGAGAAGACTAGTGAAACAGTAAATGCCAATAATTTTTAACTTGTTCTTTATTTTTTATTTTTGTTTTTTTTAAGGAAGGTTCCCGGTATAACAGCCCTGAACCCTACTAGTTAGGGAGTATGAAACCCACATCAGACCCCTGACTTCATTGATTCTTTGGCTGGGGGGTACATTTAGATTTTGTGTTAAGGGGTGGAATGAGAGGGGATCCAGCTGACCCTCCTATTACTGGTACTGATCAAAAGGAACCCTGGTTTTAATTGAGAGTTCCCACTTACCCCACTGTGCAATTTGGGTAGGGGAAAGAGGAGTGGGTTTTGCAATGAAATTTGGGGGAAATGAATAGAAAAGGTTGAATGGACTTCCATACAATGATCCTTTATAAATATCCCCCTTACAGTGGCAAGTTGTCAATGCATGATGCACCCAAATTCAGTTACATGCAATTTTTGTTTTGCCAGAATCACACTAAAGTCAGTTGCACGTGCCTCTAGTAATGAATTTAATGTGTGCCTGGAAACCAAGTAAACCCTTCTACTGAACAGCTGCAATCTTTTTTGATCTTCAAGCACAACTACTAAATCATGAGAAAGGAGTGCAGATTCATTAATATCTGTAAACCTTTCTGCTAGGCACATCAAAACAGGACAAACTGAAGGAATGTGCTGCCCTAAACATTCTGTAAAACAGCAAATCCAGCATCTTGCAATCTGTTAGGATATAAAGCTTTTCAGCGTAGTTATCTGCATATATATATATATTTTTTAAGCAGGTTGTAAGCAGTAAGCTCCATTAATACAGCATTTTAATTAAAAACAAATCCATATTACTGTTTTTCAGGATAAGTATATTTTGGGAGCCTCAAAATGTTACAATAGCAATGTGTCTGTATAATGGGTGTACTGATGCATGGAGATATCTTTGAGACCTGAATGTGCAAAACAGATAACCACTCACTCTGCTATTAAGGGGAGAAATAGACAGATTGCATACATTCAGTTTGTTTTAGCACTTACTAAGCACATTTTTCCATTTCCTCTAATAATGGCCAGATAATGTGCTGAAGTGTAAAAGTGCTGTGCCTCAAGTGAACTAAACAGGATGATTTTTGTTTCTCCTATAACATTTCAGAGCCATTTTCCTGTTTTCACATAATATGTTATAGTGTAGTGTATAACCAAGCGAATGTCCTGTTAGCCCGGTATTAGTGTCTGATTGGCCAACAAGGACACAGGAAAATCTATGGGTGGGCCCTCCTGAGGTCAGGTTCACAGGAGCATATTATGCGCACACCATAATACGTTTATGTGAAAAAAAAAATGCTGCGCCGCGAATCCCTATGTAACTTACGTGGTTCCAGCAAGATGAGTGCATACACCCGCATGAACGCTTGCCATCACATTTTTGCCAGTGTACATATGCTGCGCGAAGAATGCTGCCAGATAGGAGGAGCCACGAACGTAGAGGGAGTGTTCACACAATGTTGGGTAAGTTAGAAAAGCGCGTCTAGAATATATGCCGGACTGAAATATGCAGCGTATTTTCTAGACGCGCTTTTCTAAATATGCAGCACACAAAAAGTGCCGTGTGAACCTGGCCTTAGAGTAGTGTAAAGAAGGTATTGGGTTTGAAAAGAAAAAAAGAGATAAGATACAATAAAAATTATAAGAGGGGAATGGAAACAAGAAAAAAATGTTTAGCTTAGTGGACCCCAGCACTCCAGTCCGACACCAGGTTTTCATAGATAGTAGATTTTTGGTGTCACCAGCTCATCCTCTTTTTCAAGGAAAAACTATAAAATATATAGGCTGTATGGGCAATAAATAATGTTTTCACCAGCATAAAAACTGGTTATCTGAAGCAAAAAGCTCAACTGCCACATATAACACACAGGCTTGATTATCACTTTAATGAAGGGCAAATTTAAAATGCATCCTACGGGGCAATCATAATTTAGATACAAAGCTGTAATACAATACTCAAGCGAGTCTGGCTAAAGGGATTATATAGTCATAACTCAGAATGTCTCATTAAGATACCTTAGAAATGAACTGGTCTAGCTAGGTGTAGGAGGGTCTATTTAAATAAACTCCCCAGTTAAAATGATGTTTGTCGCAACAGATCCTTAACATGTTACAACAAGCTCCACTTTTGTTGAGCAGTTTATTTTCAAACTCTTTGGGTGAGAAATTCCCAGCTATTTTGGGTTTGTAATAATAACCATTTTGTGCCAGAAAAAAAATTAATTGTAATTGTTTTTTTAAATACTAATAACAGCAGAAAAACAAACGTACCTTTTTACATTGGCATGACAGTTATTCTTAGGGTGTACTTTTTAAACTTGTCATCTTTGAAGTGGAATTCCTGATTTTGTATTTTTTGTGTTTTTCTTCTCAGGTGCAATCATCTTTTAGAAATTATTCTTTCTGAGAAACTTTATTAATATACATTGTCTAAAGCTCCATAGAAACCAACAGACAGAGAGGGGGTCAGTTTACTTAAAGGACCAGTTACAACAAAAAATACAAATGTAAAAATTCTTAATTGGATAGGCATAGCAGTTATTGAAATATGACACTTGTAAACATGTTATATATGAATAATATCTTATTTTACTGATGGCAGCCATGTTGTTAAACAGACCTAGCCTAGTCTATTTGTTTTCTATGGTGCTTCAGATAATACATATACAGGAACTGTGCCCTAAAGCCCTATTTTTCAAGCTAAACCCCTAAATCTCATACTTTATAGACATAATATAGAACTTTTGAAAGCACAGAATGAATATATAGTAACTATAAATACATTGAGACATTTTCAGTTTTTGGTGTTACTGTTCTTTTTATAGATACAAACAGCTTTGCAACCCTAATCAGGAATGCAACTTAAAAGATAAAATTATTTCAAGTTTGATGTACTTCTAACTGCCATTGCAAACCAAATTAATTTTTTTTCTGTTTTTACTGGTCCTTTAAAGACTATTTTAGCTCTAAAACCAGATTAGTGAATTAATTTGTGCGGCTTACTGCATGCATTGACCAGATGTGCAGTGTATTTATTTAGTTGGTGCCCTGTTAAGGATTACATGGGTAATTTTTTTCTCTCAAGCTATTTTAAGTGATTTTTTTCAAACAATATTTAAAAGTGATTATTTTTCTCCTAAGGTCAAAACAGCACTTCCTGTTAAGGAAAAAGGAAAATCAAATTTCTATTGATTGCTAAATGGTATTGCTTCACAGAGTACTGGGTACTGAGAAGCTCCTTTCACTCTGTAGCTGAATATTCACTATTTTTCATATTGATGCTGAAATTGAGCAAATTATTGCATAACTTCTGAGCATTCAGGTGAATAGTAGTGGTGGCAAATTAGAGAATTAGTCATAAATATCTATATCCTACTATATATATATATATTATATATATATATATATATAGTGAAGAGAAGTGATGTCATCTTTACATGGATCTGCTTAAAGGAAACACTCCCACTAGAACTCTTTTTCTACATAAATGATAACATTCTGGGAACATGTATGTATGTATGTATGTATAATTTTATTTTAACATGTATAACATGTATGAATTATTATAAGAAAGGGAAATGTCATCATTTTGTAGCATTTTGGTTGCCCGTATTGTTGCTGGAGTATATAGTTGCATAAATTACAACAATTGTTTTACTTCATTTTAGTGGTAGACTATTTCTTACTGATGTTGGCATGTTTTTTAAGCCTTTTGAATAAAATGTCTCTAGAATACTACCAAGAAACCCTGCCTAAGCCTTCTAATTCATCATTTTAATTTTGGAGAATTTAAATCCTTTTATAGACGCCAGTACTCCTTGACAAATTGTCACTTTGGCACAACAATAGTGGAGTGTGAATATTCAGCTGATGTAATGTTGTGAACAGTGTGATAATTCACATCATAGAAAGTATCAAAGTATCTAATTATTGCAAAAATACAAATCTACAGAACAATTTGCACTTTGATAAATATCCCCCTCAGTCATTAGTGCTGTAAATAAAAACACAGACATTCAGTTCTTTCTTATATATTTTCCCCATATTGTCTGATTAGCTGCAGCAGGTTACATCTTCAGTGCAAGTTTGCAACTGGTTTTGAACTTCCCCTGCTGCCAGATCCAGTCAGACAGAAGCAAGCTACAATTGTGCCTGATCTAAAAGCAATTATGATGGGACAACTGTCCTTTATTATCATTATAAATTCCTCTGCATTGTAACCGTGCATACATGCATGACATGCAAGTTACTGTTCATATTTATGTACTGTAAACATTGTTACTAATGGAGGTTTAGATACCCTTTAACAGACATTTAATAGTAATTCCAAGATTTAATACAAGGCTGTATTATTATAAGTAACTGCTCTGCTTTGGGCTGCAATGTCTCCTTGTAATAAAGTTAAAGATTATTTTGTTCAGTTGACCTCCGACAGCTGTTGCTTATCCTTTTTTTTCTGCGCTCACAGAAAATCCAGTCCCCTGATACCTTCTGTCTGTGTCACCTTTGCTATGACTTTCTCTTTCTGGCTGCACACTGTGGGATAATGACATTCTATTCCCCAACAGCCCAGCCAGCAGAAGCTGATCATTGCCTGACACTCCCCTGTTCCCAGAGTTCCGCCCTCTCTGGCTTGAACTGACAAGCTGTTTGTATTTCTACTGAGAGGTTCCTTTCATTCTGCAGCTGAACATTTTGCATGCTTTCTGCATGCATCGGATTGGTTTGCACATGAGATGCGCATAGGAAGACGCTATGGACTGCCAGTGAGTAGAGATTACTCCTTGTTTGTAGTGTAATCTAGTTATACCATAGTCTTTTTTTTTTTTTTTTTTCCATTGTGATCTGTAATGCCATTCATAGAATAGTGAGTAGCTGCTAGTGAACTATGTCCTATCTATAATACCCTGAAATACACTTTAGACTGAGCTATAGTTTTTGTTGTTTGAAACTGAACCTTGAAGGCAAAGTTCTTTTTATACAATTACACATAAAAGGTGTTTAACAGTGTGAAAGACATCTAAATAGAACAGCTGTTCCCTTTTTTCATGGCTGGCTGATAAAAGTATGATGGGTTTGTACATAATGTGCACTGCTTTTGGCTTGACAAAATGTAAGGAGAGTTGAATTTATATGACTGGCTATATGGGCTGCCCAAAGAGGTTTTTATTTTATTTTATTCCTGGAGTGAGCATTACTTATAGAAGGCCCCACAGATTCCAGGCTTTTTTCCACCTGGGACTAATTACATCCAATATGGCCTTATAATTGGTTGATTGCAAGTTTTAATATGGTGGTTAACTGTTTGCATGCCAGAAAAAAAAAGTTTCACACACACTAAATGGGTTGATTTTTAACTGGACATTTTAAAATAAATGTCACAGTGAGAGGTTCCTATTGTGGATTGATGGAAATTATGCTGACATCATCTAAACCAAACATGGAAGGGGAGGGTAAAGAATTCTGGGTGAATACACAGCCTGAATAAACTTGCGCTAAACATTTGTGCAGTATATAAAAGAAAATGCATAATGTGTTTCTTTTTGATTAAGGAAATTTTGCTTTTCTAATAAAATGTTAAAAATACTTTGCAAATATGCTGTGCTTTGTTGTTTAGTTTGTTGCAGAGCTACAGCTCCAAGCACCTAACAGCCAGTTTAGCTGGAAGGGGGTGCTGAGAGATGAAGTTCTGCTACTACTGGAGAACAACTATCGCTTTTCTTTTAGCTTAAAATAATTGTTTTTGATGGATAACTGCAAGAGATTCAGAAGTAACAAGGAAGCCTAAAATATTTTGGACACAAAATATTATTACATAACCAAGGAAGTTCTGTACACAGGGCCAGGATGCCCAAATGTGCCCCCACCCCCCATATACACATTGTGGTATTACCTCAGGCTGTTGCCTCTAATATGCACCACTAGCTGTGATTCAATCTTGCAGTATAGAAGAAGAAAACCATTACAGGGTAATAAGACCACTATGCAATCCCACATTCAGTGGCTGAAAATCATGGACAGAAAGGAATAAGAGAGTAGTGGTAACTGGGGATGTGGATGTTTGCTCTGGTTTATATCGTTATTGATGTAAGATCTAGACAGGTTATTGGGAGAGTCCTTTACACCAGCATTTGCTGTTTGCAGTTATGCAATCTGTTTGTATTTCCAAATTTTGGGACAGACTATTTTTATTGTAGACTTTTATTGCATGTTTTGTTCATGTTTTTTGCCTTACCTCATTTTTCTTTTTTTTAACTGTTGAACCCAATTTAAGCTTGTTATTCATCACAAAGTTAAAAACTCTTGGCGTCCATCCTTTTAGAGAGTGTTTGTTTATTTTGACTTATTGAGAAATCAAGAAGAGTATGCATGAAAGTTTAACAATGTATTATTGATTAAGCTTGCACACAAACAATTGCAGATGTGCATTGGTGATAGAAAACATAGCAACCAATCAGTAATTAATTTGATTGATTTAGTGGAACTGACAATATTAGTCTGACTGGTATGAGTTACAACACCAGTGCAGATTTGCACCTATATTTGGGAATTTACTTATTTGTGATGTAGTCATGGGATTGTCAAACTGGAATGGAATGCTTAGGGATATACTGTAAACAGAATTGATTTTATTCTCAGGAGAAAAGGTAAGTTTATCTGATGTGGGCTATACCTGAGGATAGTGTATTATGTGCCTTGCTATGGAGAGCTACAATTGGGTATAAACAACCATTACAAAAAATGATCTGGAGAGTTTCAAAATTCTGAGGCTAGATTTTTTTTTTTTTTTTTT
>JAKJJM010010310.1:0-11012 GCA_021901965.1 Pipa carvalhoi
AAATCGAGAAACACCGATTTCCATAATATGGAAATCGGGACTGCAGTTATTAAGACCGAAAAGACTCCGGTGGAGTCTTTCCGTTCTTAATAAATACCGCCCTATGTGTACTGTGCATACTTTTATTTTTATGACTTTGTTATGCCAATTCTAAAAGTTACATTCCATGGAACTGCACACAAGAAATACAGAACCACTGCATCTCACAGCACTAAAGCTCACTTAAATTATCCAGTTATAGTAAATGATATAAATAATTTATATAAATGATATTAAAATTTCATTTGCAGAAAGACCATTAAAATATTTGAAATTATAAAGTGCTTTGTATAAAATCTGTCATGTAATGGATTAAAGGGAATTTCTTTTAACAGAAAAAGAGTGCTTTATTTAAGGGGATGTTAACTGTATCTAATAAAAGTTATAGTTGAAGTGAAGTTTTTATTCTAGAAAAATCTGCTGGTGGTATTTTTTGAGTAATTTAACTGATCTCCTTGGAAATTCTTCAGTTTAACACGTAAACTCTAGTTGCTACAGTCTTTTAACCTAGAAACCAGACAATGGGCAATATTAGGAGATAGAAAGGAAATGAAAAACTATGAAACAAGCTTCAATCCACATTGAAAGCCCCCATAATGCCAAGTACTTTACTCACACCCCTTCTTGCGCTGGCAGTGCAACCATGAGCACAGAGTATGGCTGCTTCTATATCACATGCGTATTGGAATTCTGGCTTTAACTGTGAGAATTGCTGAGATAAAGCTGATATAATGCAGAGAAAGAAGAAAACTCCCCTTATTATTACTGTTATTTTAGTAAAACTAAGCATCACATACCATTTTTAAAGCTAAACCTGAAGACTTAGGGGCATATTCGTCAAGTGTGAATTGTTGCATAAATTCAGGAATTTGCATCAATTTGCCACCTGGCCAAGAAGATGATTATTATGTTATCTTCATTATGGTTTATGACATTACAGCGATGGTGTATTTATGTAATATCTAGCATCTACAAGCCTTAAATGTAAAAACATGGTATTCATCATGTGCTGAATTGACAATTTGCCAAGGTTTACTGGCATGTGGATTTGACTTGCTCAAATTGAATTGGTGAATTGGACAGGCTTGAGGCAGGGCCCTGGTAGTATTCGGTCAACATTTCACTCAAATATCAAATCCTGCCAGGACAGAAGTTGTGAGTATGAAAAAAGCTGCAACTTCTCCCCATTAACTGAACTGGACTAACACTTCACTCAGAAAGATGTGGTGATCAAGTGCCAACATGAACTAGGAACTTCAGACTTTTCAGATCTGTAGAGCTTTAAGAACAATATTTCAACTCTGTAACAAAAATGTGAAAATAAGAAATCAAAATGCTAAAACACTTTTTATCATGCTTTTTCTTTCCACTGGCTGTTGCAAGGCAACCACAAGCAAATGTAATTATGACACACTCCATTTTTCCATTGTCAGTATGATATAACAGAAACACTTGTGTAAAATCAGAGCTGAGCAAAATCAATTTCTGTAATTAAAATAAATCCTTATACTGCCGTGTATGATGGTATTGATTAAAAGAAAAAAAGGTATTTTGACTCATCTCCACTATACATACCCCTCACACACTTTTATGGCTTTAGCAAAATGTAGTTAAGCATCTGTTCCTTGCTCCCCCTATTTAGGCTAATAAACGGAGTTATCCCTAAATGTACCAGTCTGAAAGAAAAAACAAGGCATAGCTTCCCAACTTCAAAAGTGGGAGAAGGGAAATGCTATATAATCTAATATTTCTGTTCTACAGTGTAAGTCTTAAAATAGTAAAGCTTTCAAAATGGTTGTGATTGTACTGCCTTTAAGGTAATGTTTCACCCCTACACCAGTGCTTTATCCAGTAAATAAATGAAATAACTGTGAATATATGTTTTTATAGAACTGGTACAAATAAGGATTATACATATAAAAACATAGAGAATAATGGGGGAGGAGGCAGCAGCTTGGACTAACAGAGGTTCACATTGGGAGACATACACTGCTCCATAGAAGAAAAGAAAATCTTTTATCAGTCCAAATGCTACAGTTCTCTAATTCTACGGAGCATTCCTGGAGCAATGTATGCAGTGTACTCCTCCCAATATGCTCCTTATTAGAAAGGAACAGATAGCACAGCAACAGGTGCGCACATTAGCATGTACCTGAAAGCAATACTGTTTCAATGGACTATGTGAATGGTTAAAGGAGCACTATAGTCACGTTATGTCTAGGAGTGATTAGGCAGGGGAAGTGGGAGGTACCCACCAATCACACTTTTAGGGGGTTATTGACTAAAGTCTGAATTGTCTCGTAAAGCTCTGAATTTGCATCTATTCCCCACTTCCCCATGTTCACTTATTGATCAAACTCTGCGATGTGGCAAATACGCAACCAATTTGGGGGACTATGATATTCGCAATCTTATGGAGCACTTTACATCACTTTGTGTGTGCATGCACAGGTACCTCTACTATTGTCTATGTGGTGGAGTGTGTCGAAGGAACGAATGCAAGTAGGTGTACTGCTCCAAATTCATCCATTTGACTTCGCCATATCACAGCGGCAAATTGGGGTGGCTGATGGCAGGGCTCTACATCCTACTTTTATCCAACTGACTATGCCAGACAACGCAACCAACAGTGAACGCCACTGTCCGCTTGTTCAACAAGAATATTTGCTGCTGAGTCAATAATGAGACGTGAATTTGCGACTATTTTGGAAATGGGACTCAAATTGTAGATAGATGAATTTGACAGGTGAAGTCCCCTTTTAGTCAATCAGCTTCTAAAGCTCCAGTGTTGCCCCTGCTCTCTTCTATGATCCTGATCTTTTCTGATGTTGACAGCTGCAGCAGTCCTCTCTTCCTCTGGTTCCTGTGTGTTTCACTGAAAAGAGCACGCACAGTAGCTGGAGAAACAGTCTAGTTTTATCAATATCACTGTTTTGCTGTGAACAGTTTTGCAAATAAGCAAAATGTGATTGCTCAAAGGTGTTTACCCCCTCAGGCTGTAGTGAACCATTATTCCCTATAGAGTTGGTCCTGTCACTTAGCAACAGTCGAAAAAGTTCTCCCATTGAAAAAGGATATCAATATTGCTGTAAAATGGAAGGTTACCCTTATAGAAAAAACTGCAAAGTGTGCTGCAGTCAAGTGAACAATATTTATTGATAATGATTTTTTTGATATGGAATTTTTTTTATGGACCCTATCTAAATCTAAAAAAAGAACAGAAAAATGAAAATGAACAGAGAATCTTAGTGAAAGGAATTTAAAAGGTTGAAACGCTCTTAATGAATATATGTCAAAAAATTTGTACAGATCTATGTAACAAAATGCAAGGGATTTCTTTTCATCACACTAAAAAATATGGAACTTTTCTAGTCCTTAAACCTTATGCACAAATGTTCCTCTGTCAATGTTACTCAAGTAATTTTATCTTATTTCTCAAAACAGAGGTTTCCTTGTGTGCACAAATAATCACCAGTTGGAGTGTGCTGTACATCACAGCAAAGAAAACTGTTATAATCTGAATACTTTCTGGCTTAACCTTCCCAGGAGTTTGTTCACTAAAGCAGCACAGAAAGAGAATATCTTCCAATCAGGTATTTTGACAGTGGGATCTCATCCAGAATGTAATGGAGAGGAGAAAGGAAGTACAGGTCTCTCAACCATGAACAGTTTATAGCCTGTAAAACGGCAGGCAAAATTACATCTCTCCAGGGAGCCAAAGGATACAATGGGCATGGCATCAAATCCTGAACTTTAAAGAATATTGTGAAGAAAAATAATGCATAAAATAAGACAGGGCGGTGGAAAAAGAAAAGGGGTCAGTGCTATAAAAAGGGTCATGGCAGAGGTTATCTACTACAAGAGCTACCATAAAGTAGCACAAGGAAAAGAAAAAAAAAACATATAGATTGGCAAGACAGTAATTCTTATATAGCATTCATAAAAATATGTTATCTTTGAAGAGGAGTTCCTTATTTGTAGCCAAATTTTACCTGCTAAGTCAGGGGTCGGCAAACTTTAAAGAGGAGGGAGCCATTTTGCTCCCACCTCCACCGGCGACAAATTTTTTTTGAACCGCAAAGGGGGAGGAGCTCATGCTCCCGATCACATGACCTGCCGACGTCCAATCAAAAGGAGTGTCGGAGGTCATGGGCGGTGCTAGGGAGGTGTGCCGCGAGCCACAACACAGCAGCTGAAGAGCCACATGTGGTTCTAGAGCAGGGGTCTGCAAAACTTTGAAGAGGAGAGAGCCATTTCACTCCCTCCTCCACCGGCGCCAAAATTTTTTGAGCCACCAAGGGGGAGGAGCACATGCTCCTGATCACATGACCTGCCGACGTCCAATCAGAAGGAGCATCCGAGGTCATGGGTGGGTCTAAGGAGGTGCGCTGCAAGCCACAACACAGCAGCTGAAGAGCCGCATGTGGCTCCCGAGCCGCACTTTGCCTACCACTGCTCTAGAGCCACACTTTGCTGACCTCTGTGCTAAGTAAACCTTTACATAGCCCTGTTGTTTCCTTTGGAAACTTAGACGGCACTTATTCATGAAGTGCCTCTGAAAGCCCAATTTTGCTGCATCCAGAAGAGAGAGAGAGAGAGAAAGACAACAAAAACCAATACAAATCAGGAATTCATCTTCAAAGATGACATGCATAGAAGTAGTATTGCATACTTGCCATGCCAATTCAAATAGTAATTGTCTTTCTTTGATGGTCCTTTTAAAATGGTTTTCTAAGACTGCTACATTTGGGGAAAAAAATTATCATAAGCCTCTCCAACTGTCTCTTTCTCTGAAATGATTTGTTTGACATGGGAATATTGCTTGGGAAAGCAGCATTGTGTAATTCACACTCGATATTTTAAAACATTTATAGACATTTTGATTTACCTTGCAAGCTATGGGTCTTCATGACAGATATGTCACTGGACAAAATGAATATCTGAAATTGGTATCTCAAGAGAATATTTTAAAGAGAAGCCACATATGTGCTACGCAGATATGTCACTGGAGAAACTGACTGGCCAAAATTCCCATCTCAATGAGAAGTCAGGGATATGGCAGACAGGCAGGTCACTAAGCTAGAAGTTTCAATCAGCCAGTTTATCTCATTAGAATGGCCCTGTTTCTCAATAATGATTTACCGATCATTAAATTAATTAACAGATTGTACCTATTTCTAAATGCTGAAGAGCTGTTTTGGTCCTGCTGATTAAAAGAAGGGGCTTGCCAAGATTGGAATGTCTTTTACTGAAATGTTATTTCAAGTCCAAATATCAATGCATTGTCTGCAGCAGTTACCTTCTTTATTACTGGTAGCGCTGTTATAGGTTACTTTTGCAAAATTATAGGATAAGTGGTGCAATATTGGTACTACAAATGATAAAATTATCAAAGCCATATTTCATAAGCCAACTACTGAAATGGTAGATATCGTCTTTTAATGACTACATTTACTTTTTAAGCAACAGATGGTACAAGACTATTTTTCTTTTAATGCCCAATGAAGCTAATGGTAGCACAATAAACATAGATCTATAAAATTTAGGTGGCAAACGTTGATCTGTAATCTTGTTCTACGAGAATTAAGCAAAACACTGCAACGTTTACAAGTCTTTCTGGCAATCTATCTGATATGAAACTTTGATACTGGTAAGGATTTAGAAAGAGCACTGAACTGAATAAACAGAAATAACCTATGGACCTACTAGTTTATGTAGAATGAGTTAGTACAATTTGATGTAGTTGTAGATAGAGTGAGTAGAGTTTTGGAGCAGGCTAGCCTCGAACTGATCGAGAAATGGTTGTAGCCAAAGTAAGCAAAGGAGTAGATGCACTCGATTTGCAGAGATGCTCAATTGCAGGTCTGCAATTTTCCGCTTCCCATTTCTACACTATTGGAGTGTGTATTTGTGTTTTTAAATTATTACCAGATTGGTTTTAATAATTAAATTATTAATAATAATTAAATAATTTTCCTTGGTATTGAACAAGTTACTGTACCCATACCTCTCAGCTTGTAAATTTCTCCATTGGCAGAATACACGATTAGCATGTTAGAGGCTTCTTCACTTAGTGAAATCACTGATCCGGCAAGAGACAGGGATCCCCTTGGCTTCTGGCTTTTGCTAGTTTCAGTCACATAATATTGTAAGATTCCAGATTCAAAGTCCAATATAAAATACCTAGGATTAATTAAAAAAAAAGGTTCACAGTAACAAATGTTCATTTTACATGAAGCAAAGGTACATTTCTGTAATAGTAAATTTGCTTACCAAATAACAAAATCAATGCCATGAAATTTTGTACTAAATAGCAATAAAGGCACAAAATCATATATCTAGAGTTATGCATTCGTTCTTATTTAAATTCTCTTTTCATAAGATTTCTCCTAATCATAAGAGCTTTTTTGTTACTAGGGTAGGTGAAACCAGCTACCAGGCAGTGCTTACATACAGGCAAAAAATGAGATAAAAATAATTTTAAATGAAAAACAATCAAAATAACTAGGGAGGCCAACAAAGATGAATCAGAACAGCAAAACCCTAAAAAAAACACAATATATAAATTAAGTAATCATTCCCCTTTAATTCACCCTTTATCATATACGAACTTTAGTCCAGGGCCACATAGACAGTTAAAATTCTGGTTTCTGCAAATCCTTTAAAAAAAATCACTGTCCTCAAAATTATTAGTGTCTAGTATGACAAACAATTTTAAGATCTGTATGAATCACAAATGAAGCATTAATAAAGCGTTTTTCAAGTTAAAATGAAAAATATGTACAATGCAAATTATGATAAAACTTGTCAAAGACATGATGAATTTATTTATCCTTTGTTATGTCAGTTTTCCTTAAACTTTATTTACCTATTGCTGTAGTTGCTTTATTTAAATAAATAAAAAGAGTAGCTACCTGACCTTTTTAGGTGAATACATAATGGGGGTGTAGCAGTCATTTGTGTCATAAGGACCAAAGGTTATCTGAGATATGTGGCTTCCAGACTGGCCTAAAATATACTTCAAATTTATGGTCTGCAAACAGGTGGAGCGTTATAAAAGTTCAACTGATGAGAATATAAATAAGATGAATACTTTAAAAAAGAAAAGGGAATTATTAATATTATTTTTTTTTTTTTTTTGCATGACACTTAAAAATGTATCCACCCCAAACCAGCATAACACAAAACTCAAAAGTCCTTTATAGGCAGTATCTTACCCCAGCTAAACTGATAATATTTTCTCTTACAACTTCAAGGGATGTGTGAAGACTAAAGTGACAAACCCTTACTACAGAAAAACCTTGAGATATCCCCAATTTCTACTCATATCCTATGCATAGGTAGTATCTTCATAACACTTTTAGAACAGAAATCAAGTTTATCTAGGCCCATACCACAGAACAAGTATTCACAAACAGTAATTTTAAACAGAAGCACAACATAAAATGTAGCTCTGCAATCCACTGATCCCATGCTGACATAATTCACGCTATTACTTCAGGTTCTGCAATGATAAACTCTGATGTACATCTTCAGAGACAGCCCATTAAATCTGCAGGTCCTTCATCAGATAAAGGACATTACCTATAAATCTTAACTATAATACGACTGATTGTGAATAATGTATCAAGCTACTAAATTTCTAGTAGTAACTGAACAATTCCCATTCCAGCCAGACACAGCTGAAAGAAGAATGAATCATTAAATGAAACAGTATAACAAACTGATTCCCTTGAATGCCAAAGAGGTATGAGCTAAACTTTTAATGAAAGGAGCACAATACTTCACAACAAATCCCACAAAAAATACCTCTTTCGAAAGTATTACAGCTTTTTACTAATGTAAGGCACATTTACAGGTTGCACTTCTAATATTGTGAATTCATTATTCACATTACATTCACAAGAATGACATTAACTTGAAATATTATCGGCATTACCACTTTTACTTTGTTTAAATTATCTCATACTGAAGCTTAACATGAGAAGTGTTGACATGAGTGTGAACCTCAGGAAGCCTGCACCTTGTATGACTCAGTTCTTTCATTATTTTACTATTTCGCTGGGCTGCATATAAAGCTTGAAGTAGCAATTATATTTCGAGACCCTTCAGATTTGATTTAGAGAAATCAAGGTTTTCTACAAAGGTTTAGGATCCAGGTCCAAATTCTGGGTTCTACACCAATTGTCATATTATCCGTGTTTAACATTCTAAATGTGATAAAGATGGATAAATATTTTAGGGATACCATCATCACTTATGTATTTTATAATCCTTAAGTTAAATAGTATTGTTATTAAACATACTACATCCAGTATTTATACAACTACATGTTTTATAAATTCACATATTCCTTCTACTTTTATCTTGTTCAAAATCTATTCCGGTGCCTCCAGCCATCAGCACTGTTAAGGTAATCAGTAGAAACTTAAGCCTTTTAGATAAACGGTAGTTTCATCTTTGCTGAATTTTTTCCTTCCATTGATCTGAATCTGTAAATCAACCTCCTCAGAAGCAAAGGAATATTTCTGCAAGTTCCCCATTGCTAGACTGGGACCAGATTGGTATTCAGGAATACTGTGCATTTAGTGCTTCATTCATTTACCCCAATCATTAAGAACAATGTAGGTATATGTACATATATGTTTATTTATAAATTACCGCTAAGTTATACACCACTGTACAATTCAACAATACAGACATGGGAAAACGTTTAACATAATACAAGTAAATCACAAGCATATAATCATGAGGATACATCGCTTTATGTGCCAGTCAGTAACTGAAACAAGAGGAGAGAGGTCCCTGCCCCATAGAGCGAGACTTACATACACAGACAGGAGAGTGATAAGTGCTGTAACAAAAAGTGTTGGGTCAATATAAAGTCCACCTATTAAACTCTTGTTTTTTTTTAATTTTTTTATTTTAAAGCTCAAGGTGCAGCATTTTCTCACCCAGTACCCATGACAAAATGTCTACAAGCCCTTTCTCTAAAGTGAAAGGGTCCTTTCATATCAAACCCCCAAATCCATAAGGCCTCACCTGGGGCCCTCTTATTCCTGGAATCTGACAATGCTTCCCCAAAAGGGAGAACTAAAGCAGGAAGATTGGAAACCCTTTAAAGGATAACTAAAGTAAAAAAACACAAAATCCTCTATTATAAAACTTCCCTGGCACTAGATGGGCATGTTCGCTTCAATAGGCAATTGAGAAGTTTAACTTCAAGAACGATGGCATTTTCATAGCTATCGCTATAGCTATGAAGCTGCGTTCTGGCTTCCCTTCCTGTCCACCATCGGTTTGGGTGAACTGAGCAGTGAAATCATCACTGTGCATGTCTGCAATAGATGCGATGACGTTGATGCCGCTATTCACCACCGGTGATGGTTAGGAGGGGGAGCCAGAGCGCAGCTTCATAGCTATAGCGATAGCTATGAAAATGCCATTGTTCTTGAAGGTAAGCTTCTCGATTGCCCATTAAAGTGAACACTTCCCATCTAGTGTTTTTTGACTTTAGTTATCTTTTAATCCTTGTAAGAAAAAAAAAAAAAAACTTATAAAACAACATAAAAGGTCTAAAAAAAAAATCTTAATTTTCAATTCTGCATCATTAAAAAGACTTTATCAATGTCTGCCATAGAAGTGGCATTTACAAAAGCCATCATTTAAATCAGGGGTCTCAAACACGTGGTCCTTGGAGCAAAAGGGTTGCAGAGACATTCTCAGGACAGCAGAGAGCAGGCTTAGGGAGGAACATGCTTGCCAGGCTTCCTTACCTCCGTACAGTGCAAGAAAAAATTGGCAGGGGGCAGAATATATCAAATTCAAAAGGAATGCAGCTCTTCAACTTTACATTTTTTCTATGCGCAGCCTATTTACGTATCTGCCTGAGTTTGAGAATCTGATTTAAATCTTGGAGACTAAGGGACTTATTCATGGTTCAAACAGTCAAGTAAAGGTCAAAATTCATGACCATTCACCATTTCACCAACTTTGAGCATTCATCAAACTCTGCAATGCAGCAAATTCAGATGCTTATGACAGTTATGGACTTACATAGCTCTTTGCATCAATTTATATGCGCATGCACAGGTAAACAAGCTACTCATCAAGCATCAGAGTCTACTGAAGTAGCAAATTTAGCAAGAGGTAATGTGTCAAATTTGCCAGTTTTACTTTGCCAAACTGAAGTGGCGAATTAGAGGGTTTATGGCAGAACTGCTACACTTCTAACTGACTACGCCACGCTACGCAATAACCTTGTTTCTTTGCTATGGAAATCCACTGCTTAGTGAATTCACGTCCATTGGAGCATAGCAACCTGAAGTGAAGAAAATTCACTTCAACAGTCAAATTCTCACTTTGTTGAATAAGCCCCCAAATTGATAAGGTGGATCAGAAACAGGTGCAAATTTAGTTCTCAATAATGAAAAGGATATGACTGCTAATTTAAATGTTAAACATTAAAATCTCTGTAAATGACACCCCATCCACTGGGTTTTTACACAAGTTCTCACTGGTATAGAACACCACCCCTGGAGGCAGGGACCTCGAACCTCTTGTGTCAACCACAACCTGGCATTTAAAGTGTTGTATCCTTGTGATATTTTACTTGTACTGTGTATAAAGCACTTTTCCCATGTCTGTATTATATTTGTATTGCTGAATTGTACAGCTCTGCGTAAATTATTGCCGCTTTATAAATAGAATTATACATACATACATATGTACATACAAACAAACCGGTTCTACATTTTCTTCTCCTCGTTAGTAGGGAAAAAGTAGGCATTTCCATCTTGAGAGGTTAATTTGCATATATTTTCCATGGTCAATTGAGTACAGTTTCCCTTACTAGCTTTATTTGTTTCCATGACTTAAAGGAGAACTATAGTCAAATTACATCTTTACATATGTTGTACTATACCTTAGTGAGAACCCATTCATCCCTGTAGTTGTTTCATCTGAAGCTGGAT
>JAKJJM010010325.1:0-12684 GCA_021901965.1 Pipa carvalhoi
TATCCAGCTTCAGATGAAACAACTACTGGGATGAATGGGTTCACACTAAGGTATAGTACAACATATGTAAAGATGTAATCTGACTATAGTTCTCCTTTAAGGCTTTAGTTGCCAGTTAATTATTTTTTATGGTTTTTAATGTAGTTTAGAGTAGATTTTTGTTACTTGTGGTTGTTTTGTATAGATTGTTGCAGTTGTTTCTTTTTCGTGTAGTTATGTTACTTTAGTTACAGTTTGCAGCTTTTGATGTGCTAATGCTTTTTGACGTTAGTGCTGCAATTTAGCATAGGGCTGAATGTTTTTTGCCAGGTCTAGTGAGGCAAATAATTTTCAGAAATAAGTTTTTGCTTAGCTGAGCGATATTGTTTATTCAGTGTTTGAATAATATCGCTCAAAATAGGCACTATCGGTAAAAACTAGCTTTTTAATAACTTGCTCAAATGGTCGAAAAGGGGTAATAACAGGTGAAAACATTTTTTTCCTTCTTTTTGATCATTTCGATTTTTATAAATATCCCCCATAGAATTTTATGAGTTCAATATGTATTTTATTCTCTCATTAGGGACAAGAGTTGTCTTCATGTTTTGTTATGAGGCAGAGTAACAAAGTGAATGTATAGTGAAATATATTAATAGTAGAATTTAACACCCTTTTTTTTACTTCCACTCATCAGCTCACAATATGAAAAAAGTTAGTGCCAAGATTATCCTCTGTAAAAATATACAGTGAAATAATGGAAGAATTTGTCCTAAACAGCATTGCCACTCACTATAAAAGATGTGTTTTTTTTAGTGTAATTGCGTGAAAGTAATTATTTATAATCTAATAAATCCCAGAGACCATTTACAATAGATTGCATTTACATGTATTCTCGTACTCTAAATCTAGTGGAACTGTGTAAAAATGTCATACTGTATGAGGTAATTAAACATTACATTATCAGGAAAAGGATTAAATAGACTCCAATAAAATGTATCATGGTACAGATGTGCACAGTAGCTATAGCCAGACCGAATTTTGACCCTGACACTGCAGTTTAAAGTTTATTACAGTCTTGGAAGTTTATTACATAAAACTCAGTATGGAGTCTTTGTACATGCCTTCAGGATGGACTTAACTAATAAATAAGTAGTAGCTATATCAAATGTACCTGAGCCAGAAAGCTGAACCACTATTATAATAACAATGAAATACCCCTACTGCCTGCAGAGACCCACTGTAGTTAAATGTAGCATAGATATTAGTGGCTGCTATCTTGCCTCTCCAGCTCAACATCAGTATTTCCATTAGTGATGCATCACTAATTCTCTGGCATTCTATGTGCCACCTACTTGCCTGTAAAGCCAATATATCTTGGGAGGTTGGATTTGGCAGTGTGAGCATCTTGGATGAGAATCTATTTTGGAGACCACTCTACAAAAAGTAACATAGTAACGTAGTTTATAAGGCTGAAAAAAAGACACTATGCAGTGTGGTGGCTCAATGGTTAACACAGCTGCCTTGCAGCACTGAGGTTCTGGGTGCAATTCTACCCTGGACTTCATTTGCATGGAGTTTGTATGTTCTCCTTGTACCTGCGTGGGTTTCCTCCCACATTCCAAAAACATACGTGTGTGACTGAATAGAGAAACTAGATTGTAAGCTCCATGAGCAGGGCCGTTCCTAGGGGCGGGCGGGACGGGCATGGGGGCGCCAAGCGGGGGGGGAGAGGGGGCGCTCTCACCTCCGACCGCTAGCACCCCCCCCCGCACAAATTTTCACTCCGGGCGAGGGGCACAAGTTTTAAGCTCTCGCCCAGAGTGAAATTTCCCTTAGGAACGGCCCTGTCCATGAGGAAGGGACTGAAGTGAATGATGATTCTCTGTAAAGCACTGCGTAATATATCAGCACTATACAAATACAATCCAAAAAAAAGTCCATCCAGTTCAGCAATATTATGCAATATCACAATGCTGATCCAGAGGAATGCAAAAAATTCATGAGGTAAAAAAAAATCTTTCCCAACTCCAAATATGGCATATATCAGAATAATTATCTGGATTAAGATGACACCTTCAGTTTTCTAGTCCCCATAACTTGTAATGTTCTTACACTGAAGGAAAACATACAAACCAGTTTTGAACTCCTTAATGAAATTAACCATGACAACTTCTTCAGACAAAGAGTTTCATAGCCTCACGGAGTTTCATAACTTCACTGCTCTTACAGTAAAAATACCCCCTTCTATGTTGATGCAGAAACTTTCTTTCCTCTAAACGTAGAGGATGCCCCTTGTTATACTTACAGTTCTTGGTATAAATAGATTGTTGGAGAGATCTCTGTACTTACACCTGATATATGCATTCGGGAGCAGTGGAGGGCATTTACAAACCTTTAGATTTAGGTACTGAACAACATTAATGAGTTTCAACTGGTTTCTTATTTCTCTCTTAACATGTTCAGTAGAATATATAAAAAATGGTCTTTTCATAGTAACAGGTAAGGTTGCAAAAGAGGAATCACATTCAGCCTTCTGAATGTTGATCCATGTGTCGATGATGCCATAATGTTTTACAAATAAGTGTGAATACATTTCATTAATATAATTGTCATTGTTCTAAGCAGTGTTATGTGAACTTTGTCCTCAAAAGAACCATGTTAAGTAATATATTTATATATATATATATATATGATTAGTATTGCGAAAGGGAGGACAGATCACTTGAAAGCTTTTCTATCTAAACCAGTGGTTCTCAACCTATTTATTGCTGTGACCCTTTAGTACAATTCCCTGTGATTTGGCGACCCCCATTCATTCATTATTATTGGGTGACCCCATTCAAACCCTATATTTCTGATAGTCGTAGGCAACCCCTGGCAAGTAGTCATTCGACCCCCGATGGGGTCCCGTCCCACAGGTTGAGAACCACTGATCTAAACTGATTGTTAGTCCAATAAAAAGGTATCACCAGGTACTGCAATACTCATTATATATATATGATTTTAGGAAAACCTACTTGATTAAAATTTCATGCAGTAGAGTTTTTTTGTTTCTGGTTTGTCCTAATACTTGCTATGAAAGGTGTTACATGGCAGGAAACATTTATCTTTTGTTCTGCTGGCATTATCTCTTTTTAATGTGTTTTAAGTTGTTTTGCTTGTTAGAGTAAGTCTTTGATTGTCTATTGATGGCACAAAGAAATCAGTTCCAAATATAATGGAAAGTTTCATGCAGCAACAATCTGCATACAAATAAACGTTCTCTAAATAAATAAGGTTTTTTAGAGTTTACATTGTTAGACTTTTTAAATAACAATCTCTCAAATGACTGCAAGGATGACAAAGTTCAGAGCTTAGTAATTATAAGACCTGTAAATCATCAAAACAAAAAAAAAAAGAAATGAAATTAAAACAAGTGACAGAAGGACAACTCCTTTGATACATAGTTTAATATATACCATTTATTTTTAAGAACAATGTTGTTGAAATATGTGAGTAGTTTAATATATTTTGTAATTTTTTTAGGTAACTGTTATGACTATTTAAGTGGCAAACAGGCTTCATGATAAAAAATACCAGAAATAGTACAGTCACAGTTTTCTAGCTTACTGCTTTTCTTGTATAACTTTACAATGTTTTTGACATCATTCATGGTTGCCACTAGCCCTATCCATTTCATAAACACCCCCTTCCAAACCTCAAATAGTTTTTTGAACTAAATCTTATTGTTTTGTGGTTTTGCTTGGCAATGTAGAAACATTGGTGAACACTGATAATTTTCATTATAGGTCTATTTGGGGCCTGATGATGGAGTGAAACTAATTGGTTTTTTT
The DNA here is from genome assembly GCA_021901965.1 of Pipa carvalhoi. NCBI lineage: Eukaryota > Metazoa > Chordata > Amphibia > Anura > Pipidae > Pipa > Pipa carvalhoi. The sequence goes on from JAKJJM010010325.1 coordinate 3,813, forward strand.
TTATATTGTCTTGCTATACCTATTTGTGTCATAAAAACCAACATGTTGAAGAATATATTTAATACTTTTTGGTCATTGAAAATGATTTAGTACTATATTCTATTATATTCTCATACCGGTAGCACGAATAGTGCTAGTCTTTCAGTGTAAGTAAAACAGTAGCACACTTGATCGCTGCCTTACCTACAACCTAGCACGATTTGTGCATTGAGAATTGTAGGATATGTATCATGCACATTTTAATCCTCTTATTTTGTGAGATAGTTGAATGTCCTTATTTTGACCTTGTGCTGGAATTTCCTGCTTTGATTTAATATATAAAGCACACATTTTTGTGTACTTAGCAATTTCTGGTCATTCTTTTGTATGTATATTTTTATTTAGAAAGCGACGCTAGTTAATGCAGTGGTGTACAATTCAACAATTTTTTTCTTTCTTCTAGATTCCCTCCTGCTTCTAGGAATCTAATAAATATTCTTATTATCGGAGCACCACATTTTCCCACTTTATAATGGTGACAAATTGTTCATATGTGCAAAGCTTCACAATCATTCAGTCACCAAAAAACATGCCAACTGTTCTCCGAGAACACCTTGAGACAGAGGCAGATGCAATTAATGCGAATCACACCAATGGGAATTTATTCACTAAAAATACAGCAGATCATATTTTCAAATCACATCTTTGCAGTTTTTTTTGGTTAGAAAACGCATCTGTTTTCTTATTACCCTTTTTTAATTGGTTAAGTGAAAGCATGAAAAAAATATTAACAGAATGTCAGGCTTGCAATAATGTAGCAATTAACTGACAATATCCCAGTGTATTTACTATAACTTGGACAGTTGCTAAAACACAAGCATTGGTAACAATTAATTGACAATATCCCTGCGTATTTAATGTAATTTGGACAGTTGCTAAAACACAAGTGTTGTTTTCTGTCTGGAGATGGTTTTGAAAGGTTTTTTTTTTCTCTTCCTCAATTATGTAGCTGTTTAGCTGTAAAATTCATGGACATTTTAGTATACAGTTCTTTGTAGTTAAAGTGCACCTATCAGCTCCAAACAACATTAGTTCATAAAATAGAGACAGTCTATAGGAACGTTTTTGAAATACACTTCCATTTAAAAAAATGTACCTTTCTCTGTCATTTTGCCTCCTCTCTTTGCCTGTCAGCTCGACACTGCAAGCTGTGTTGGATAGAAAGCTGTAGGAGGAGGTGTGGCTTACTTGATTGACAAGTAAGTGCCTCCTACCAGCCTTCTTTCCGGTGTCACGCTCCTACCAGCTTGCCTGTGTCAGCCTGCCTGAAGCAGCCTTCCAGTCAGTGTGAGCAGAGGTACTTGTGGGGGGTCACCCATGGGGGGGGACCCTCTGGCCTTAGGGGGCGTGTCTGAGTGGTTGATTGGCAGGTTGGACACAAGATGGCAGCTCCCACAGCTTCAAATTGAGACAAGTTTACAGTGAGTATAACTTTACTATCCTAACGATTTTTTCCCCCCAAACTGTTTCATTTATGTTATATAATCACTGACTATGTAAAAAAGTTAAAATCAGGAGCTGGCAGGTGCACTTTAATAACCAGAAAGTTCAGGAATTAGATAATATTCATATAATGGATAATAACGCCCCTCAACTTTGCTCTTAAGTTATCCAAGAGTTAAGCACTGCTTAATGCACATTGACATGATGTGTTACTAGTGATGCAGTTGCCTGCTAGGTGTGGGGATAGCTTAAAGATCAGCAGCACTTTTTAATTTGTAACTAACAGCCTAGTACAAATATATGTGCTCCTAGATAACAGCATTTTAATGCTTGTTTTCTCCCATAGATATGTTTAGTTTATCCTTTTCTGTACTTATTCGTCATTGGTTCCTGCATTGCTGCATTCATTATGTTCCATATGTCTGCCTGGAACTCATTGCTTACATGCTGAAACCATTTGGATCACAGCATTTCATTAAAATCTTGGCTTATTTATCAATACTTTTTCTAAAGCTTTAAATCTATGCAGACTAAAGGGTAAACTGACTATTGTCATTCCATTTTAAAGCTTTAGTACAGGTAATATACTGATGTTTATTTCAATCATTATAAAGATTTTTATAATACACTTTCCTACCAATAAATGCCACAGCAGGTTTAATATTATGGAAAAGAGTTTTAAGCTGACAATCAATTTGGAGAAATAAAGTCTCCCTCCCATATGAATGGCAGCTGGACTGCTGAGTGGTTGGATTCCCATTCTTTTATCTCAAGGGTCATCTTGGAGAGGGCTTTGCAAAAGTTAAAGATGAACTGCTGTCAATGTGTGATTCTCTGCACATTTTGTTTTGACATTTAATTTCCAGACAAAACTAACGACAAGAATACTTTATGCTAACTTAAGCAGAACGTATGTAAATATATGCCAGATATGTTTATTTGCTTTGCTGAATTCACCAAGCGTCTATGCTATCTAAGCAATATAATAAAAATGATATTTGGATGTTGTCATTATTTCTTATATCCAAAACAACTAAACTATCTATCCAGTTTGCAAAGCCAAGTAATTGCTATTTTTAACTGTATAATATACACTGTATCTAGTGTTAACTGAACAAAAAAAGGTTCAGAAAAATAGTGCTATACTGCTTATCCCTGACCTCTATAGCCTGTCCAATTGTTCAGAAAAACTTGCCTGCACCAACAACCAGTCTACAAAGTGACTTTCAACCTGTCGGTAAAAGATTTTTAAATAGGCGGTACTGGCATAATAAAGAAAAAAACATTGTTCTCCAGCATTAATTGGTCAGAAAACTTGTTGACTTTTTAATTCTGGCTTAAAATCCCTTTTTGCAATAAAACCATACTTTGTTCTTACCATAAGCGTGCAGTCCATAGAACCAAAGCCCTTGTTTTTTAGCGGCTGATTAAAGAAAGCTTACATTTGCCCGCTGAAGTGATTTTCTGACAAGCTGCACTGATTTGCCCACACACTTTCAAATTCAATTCTGCTTATTCACTAAACTGTATATTGTCACAGCAGTGTCGCAAATTGTCACAAATTGTTGCTAAGCGCTTTTTGTGCATAGTCTGGCAAATAGGAGGGGTGGTGTACTGTAAGAAATCTGCCATGAGTAGCAGCATTGTAGCAAATTGACATAATTCTTACATAGAATAACATACTAGCGATTCCCATGTATTAATATAATAAAGGAAAGTATTGCCACTTTTGTCACCAGCAGTCATGGTCACGGTTGCCAATTGTTTTTATTTCAAAAGAAAATAATTCCTAGTTTATAATGGCACTTTGTCACAACATGTTCTAAGCCTTTAATTCAAAATGGCAGCAGAATAGTTGCAGGAGCCATAACCACTTTTATATGGCAAATTCATACTTTTATATATAACCCCCTTAGTCTTTACATGAAAAGAACAATTTTCTTTGTTTTAAATATTTACGACTTGAAGTCTACAGTAAATTATTATTTAACAATGCTCTATAATGAATTGGATTCACGATATTGATCCATCATGGAAAATTATCCTCCAAGGTTTATTGCAAATGATCCATTGTCCTAAAATATCAACTGGTGTTTATTCTTGTATATTTTATTATCAGATTTTCCATCTCTTCTCCAGTACCCTTTTCTATGTAGTTTTTAAATTAAGTACTAGTTTTTGTTCTGTTATCAATTGTCTGGAACACTTACATATATTTTGTGATTTAATGGCTTTGCTGGCATTTAATGACTTCAGACAATACATGTATTGTCAGGCTTAAGTAACAGTAATAATACCGTTGCTAAACATTTCATACTTCTGTAACTTTGGAGAGACTTATTTTTTAGTCATGGGCAAATATAGAAGCATAAGTGCTTTAACCCAGGAACACTGTGTGTAGGTTGTGCAGATAGTGTTAGACAGCTGAAGTATAGAAACATTACAAGGCTGACAATGCCATGACTTGGTTTATTTGAAATGTCAAAAACAAAGAACCTTCTAAAGCGTCTTCTTTTTATGAGAAATGTCAAGCAGTAGTTTTTGTCTTTCTCAAATGCATTCTTAGTAGAATAACATTAAAATTCTGCAACACTGAACAAATGATAATGATTTAAGTCCCTAGTGGCAAATATCAGAAAAACAAAACCCAAAATGTATTTATATTCTTCCATGAGAAGCAATAGGTTTTACATCCATCTGGAAAATATAAGGTAGACCTTAAAGGCACACATATATCTTGGGTATGTATGTATAATCTTATTTATAAAGCGCCACAAATTTACGCAGCGCTGTACAATTCAGCAATACAAATATAATACAGGCATGGGAAAGGTGCATTACCCAATACAAATATAATATCACAAGGATACATCACTTTAAGTGCCAGGCTGTGGTTGACACAAGAGGTTGGAGGCCCCTGCCCCGTAGAAGGGTGTTGAACTCTACCCATGACACTTCTTGTCTGTTTGAACTTAATGGTTCACATCATTGCAGTTGTGTCACCTCAGCGCAATGGTTTGAATGAGAGAACACATGCTGTATTCTTGTATGTTTTTTGTTCTCGCACCATATAATTTCTTAAAGGGACACTACTGTTAGAATTAAACCTTTTGTATCTGTCAGAAGGCAATGTGTAATGTTAGTAAATGAGAGTTGCTATGTCTGCTCATACTGACACATTATCACTATGTTTCGTACTTGCTTAACAACATATATATCCTTGTGCTTTTGTGTCTAGCTACTTTTTGCTATATGTGGGAATAGAGGTTTCTTTCACAAAAGAAGATGAGCTTGGTATGATCATACATATAAGGTTAATGTCACATGAACCTTTTTTTATTTTAAAATTGTTACAAAAACGTGGCTATTGAAGCATAATACTTTTGCTACCCAAGCACCCACAATCCCCTCTGGAATTCCTTCTCTGGTAGAAATCTGAACACTCACTGATATCCAAGACTAGATCACATCTCAAGGTTAGTTCACTGCTTACAAATTGCCATTCAATGCTATCCCTTGGGCTGGTACTGAACTAGTGGTTGCACACATGCTGTTTGTTTGCACAATTTCATTCTCTTCTCCTTTTACAAATCCAATACATTTGATGCTGCCTACTCTTGTGTTTATCCAAGCTGGTTGGTTCTGTTTAGGTTGTTGCTGAATTGGTTTCCAGATTACTGATGTTGCAGGGTTCCAGTTTCATCCAGTGTCTACTTTAGCCTAAAGATTGTGACACAATCAGGCAGTAATGGTAACTTAGAAACAAATAGTGATATTTATAAAGGTCCCCACTGATTTATTATGGGCATATATAGGGTTTTGTCATACTGCACTGAAAAACAGGAGCTATTTTTTGTGGATAATACATGTAACATGATTGACTCCTAGCAATCTCAATAGGTATAAATATTTAAAAAAAAATCTGTGTGAATTGTCCTTACAGTTCTGCTATGTGAATTTTAAGAAGGTAAGGCTTTTGCCACACTTGAAAATATGTAGCTGCAACTTGAGCTCTGAGGCAAATGACTAATGATAATTTTCATTGCTTCTGTTTGTAGCTATGTTTTTCTTGTTCCTTGGAAACAATGCAACTTATTTTCCAGGACCAAAGATCTACAAATCTTCCTGTATAATACGAGCCGACATAGAAAATAACAATGTCACATAAGAAAGCTTATCAGTGCTGATATCAAAGCCTGTGCTGAACATGGATAGGGAGACATTTGTATTTATTTTTTTTGTATTAATTTAAATTTAAATCCACCCATTAAAAAGTTAGTCCCATAGTGTCTAGAATCCAAAGGGTAGGTTGAATTATTTATTAAAAATAGATGATATACCTCTAATAATTATAGGATATAATGTGGACAGTATCAGTAAAATCTGATTTGTATTTAGTGAGAAAACACATTAAATTATACAAAAATATATTATAGCTGTTTGCTTTAGTTTAACATATATTAATAAGGTAGATAGCATGCTGTTAGTAAAGGTATGTTAACTTGCCCTAAGAAGATACTTTATTCATTAGAAGAAAAAAAATGACAGTGTTAATGAACTGTTTTCTACTGGAGACATTGCAGAAAATAATGCATACTTTGTCTACAGCTGTGAACAATCCAGTACTACCCATTGTTAACTTACTTTTTGAATACACACCAACATATTTATTATATCTGTATGCAGTGGGACCCCACACCTTGCTTATATTAGTGGTGCAGATAACATAGCATTGGTGCCAAAGATTATTATATTTTACCTGGAATCACACTAACAAAAAATACTGCTTGAACCACTCCTTTTTCTGGGTTTGATGCCTTTGATGATCTGTATTCTTCAACATACTTTATTATACTACCTTTGAAAGAGGATAAACACTTCTGGAGATTTGTAAATGCCAATTAATTCATAAAATTAGACATAGATTGATCATTTTTAATTTAGTCACATGATTTCTACCTGATTGCCATAAAGGATCCGCTCCATATAAGCTCCCTCCTAGAATACAAAAATGACTCATGCACCACCATTTAATATAAATTAGGTCTGTAATGATATGAAGACAACTAGGGAATATAACATTGATGTAATGTTTCCTAAACATTATTAATTGTAAATAAGCTTCTGAAGAAGAGAAAGAGAATGAAATATAATTTTTTTTCAGATCTGCTAGAAAATCCATATCGTTCTTTTAAAAACTAGCTATGTCCACCAGGTTTTACTATATCCAGAAGACCAGTGTGAGATGGGAGCCTTATGGTTTGCTTAACAGGAAGCATACACGTCATTATCAATGGCAATGTGCCCTAAAGTGGTTGTATTAATAGTACTAGACTCTCAGAGCCTCATTTACTAAAGTCCGTATAGTCATGTAGAGCTATGAATTCACATCTATTCTCCACTTCCCCATGTTCCCTTATTGAGCAAACTCAAATGACGAATTTGTGACCAACTTGGTTGACTACGCTAGTTGTGATCTTACAGAATTCTTTGCATTAATTTGTGTGCACGTACACAGGTACTTGTACTATTGACTAAGATGCAGAGTGTGTTGAAGGAGTGAATGTGACTACATGAACTGCTCCGAATTCACCTGTTTAATTTTCTCACTTCAGACTGGTGAATTGGGGGGTTGATGGCAGGGCTCCAGTGTTGCATAAGGCGACTATTCATTCAAATGTGACAATGGTGACTGCAACTAAATGAGGACATGACATAGGGTCAAGTTGAGATAGAAATAGATAAAATATTCACAGAATACAGTTAGTGGGATATGGTGAGACTGACGTCACTGCCCTTCACTTGTCGAATTCACCTCACTCCATATGACTTTTTATCCTACTTCTATCCAACTGACTACGCCACACTACAGTTCGCCACTGTCCACTTGTTTGACAAGTGTATTCTCCATACACCATACTTTAGTGAGAAGTTAATTTGCAACTATTTTGGTGATGCGACTTGAATTGTAGCAAAGTGAATTTGACAGGTCAGTTCACACTTTAGTCAATAAGGCTTTCAGTGTTTCATTCAAGTGTTACTATAGCATGAGTAATGATTTCTTTCACTTCTATATAGTTTGAAGAAGAATGATGTTACAAGCTGGGTAAGTCTTTTAACTAATACAGTGCATAGTATGCATGAAGTACATACGGTAAGTGAGAAAATATTTGCCTAGGGAGGTATTATGAATATGTGACCTACAAAATCAAAACCTAGGATGATCTCTGGGTGGTTTTATGGTAAGCTAATGGTTAGTAAAAACACAGGAAAGCACATTAGTCAGGGAGAATTATTGTGTAACTGAAGTATTGGAAAAGGTGACTTAATTAATATGTTTTAAATAGATCTGTTTATCCTAAAATAATTTATTTAATTGCTCATGTGGAGGAGTTTCTGTTTCCCTCTTTTTGGTTTAACAAGAATTAATATTTGCTTTTTTTTGTTTCCAGAGAAAGAAGGGAAAAAGAAATTTGTGATTTTGAACAATGATCAAGCATTCAATATTCTAATTTCACAATTAATTGCTTTCAATGTGAACATAGAGCTAATGCAATCACCATGCAGTTTTTGGTAAAAAAGTATAGCTGCATTATATACTATCATAATCACAAATTAATCATTTTAACTTTGTCATTAAGAGATATAAGTAACTGACTCTTCTAATATGCATGCTGTACTTTCCCACTCTGTTATTGTAGTTTCTCTTTGCCACTACCAACACTTCATGGCACTGTTTGCTGTAAAAAGTAAATACACATATTGCATTTCTGTGATATTTACTGTGGAAATTTTCCTCAAATCAATGTATTATTTTAAAGGTCAGCAATAGATACTTTTTGGTCAGCAATAGAAAATTCCATCTATTTTTCCACCCGATCATATGCTTACTTTAAAAAGGAAAAGTCACATTCTATTGTAGATTTAAGGATTGATGAATGCATGTCGCCCATAAATGTAGGAAAAGGTCAGTTGTAATCATTTACTTAACCCAGACGAAAAGATCTTTTTTATTAGATTTTATTTTTTTTTATGAGTCATATGGGTGTTCTGTATTTTTGTTACCATGCAAAATATAATAAAAAATCATTAAATGTTCAAATTAAATGTAATCATTATATGAATTTAAAAAGAATTGAATATCATTTATTCATAATTTTACACCAAGCTTCTAACTTGCAAAATGGTTTCAATTTATACCACAACAAAAAAAAAATCAAGTATTATAATTAGAGATGGCCGAATCGATTCGGACGAATCGGAATTCGTTCTGAATTTCGGGAAATATTAGATTCGGAACAAATCCGAATTTCGTGCCGATTCGGTGGAACGAAGCGGCGTTTTTTTCTGTCGCCGTCGCCACTATTATTGCTAATGCTATCACCGCTAC
>JAKJJM010010350.1:0-19836 GCA_021901965.1 Pipa carvalhoi
TATATATATATATATATATATATATATACACACTGTATATATATATATATGAATTCCTTGAGATTTCATAAAGGGAGGACAGATCTCTCAAACGCTTGTCTATCGAAACTGCCTGTTAGTCCAATAAAAAAGGTATCACCAAGTACTGCAATACTCATCTTTTTTTTTTTTGCATCTGTGGATTAACACGACCAATCTATCCTACCTTTTATATATTAATAGTACATTTATTTTCATCCAGTTTTAGAAAGGACCCTCACCCCACCTGCAAGTAGGACAGGGCACAATATTGTTTAGTTTATAGGGCCCCAGCCACACACAAACACAAGTTAATGGGGTGGTGTCCTTGGATATTGGGACTTTTTTTAGGCTACCCCCCCCCCCACCCCACCATGGGGGGCATCTAATCCTGTCCCCATACACAGGGTAGGGTTCCATAATTTTGGTACTAAAGTACAGGAACACAAAGTGGTTGCGTGAGTAGAGGCTGTAACTGGAGCTGTAAGCCCTGGAGCCCAATTGTTGTGCTGCAATGCAGCACCATGTAAACAGGTTTTTTTTTTTGTTAATTAATCGATTACTATTTGCATTGCATTTTAAATATATTTTGTTGCTAGTATTTGCTGTTATGGATACTTTGTTGTTGGTTTTGGCTGTTTGAACACTTTCTTGCATGTTCCGTGTCTTATTTTGGATACTTTTGAAATGTTTCTTCGCCTTTTAAATGTGTTGGCTTGTTGTTATGTCTATCTATGTTGTGAACTGTGAGACGATTTGGCCGACTGCAGAAAATAATATATACTGAATATACAAAGTTAGAGAAGTGCCCAATTGTCTTACATTTCCTATCCATAGACACTCATTACACATACTTTACAATTCAGTCATAAGCCAATTAGGTTTATTGGACTGTGGGGGAAGCAATCTAAAGCAAATGGACACTGTGCAAACATCATGTAGAGGAACATGTATGTTGTAACTCTGATCTGCAGTACTTTTCTTTTGAAAGTGTTTAAGTGAATGCTGGGCATTGAGGTTGTGTGGTATCAATGAGTCTGCAGCTCTGTTCTGATCACTCAAGTTCCTATGACTGGAAATCTAGTCACTAATATATTTATCTACGAAACAGGAAGTCTTGTTTACACAATTAACAAGGAACTAGTCTGACACCAACAAATGTGAATCGCTGCACATCATTTCATATCTCTTTCTTGTCGGCTCATATTTACACACTGTATTTATCACACCCCAACTGTGTTGAATCCTGGAAGATCCTAAACATTGCTTTTAATGCCCCCACAGAATAATGTTTTATTCGAATTGCTTTATAAATATCAGGCTGACCTTTTAAAACAAGCCACAATAGATTTTTGATTTTTAAAGACGTGTAGAAGTAATAAGTGCATAGAGTAGTAAATATGTGATGAGACACGATCTAATAACATCTGACTTTAAATATTCAGAGCCTGCTTGGTATTTGGATATTTTACAAAATGTCATATTAATTCAAAAATGGCTAGAGAGAAAAGATGAATACAATTAGATTAGCAGAGCAACTAAAATTTTATTATTGATGCTCTTGTTCTGAAATATCATCTCAGTCATATTTATGGTCTCAGCGTGTTTTTCTGCCTATAACAGACACCTTTGGCTTCGAGAAGAGCCCTCCGATACTCAGGTGCCGCCAGGTCTTAAAGGCACAAGATTCCCAATGGTTCCACAAGAACGAACAAGGGTACAAAACGTATACTGTGGAAGCAAGAAAGAAAGAATTGTGGTACAAGTCGGGTCGGTAACAGATAGGAGAACACGGAATCAAAATCGAGATTCGAAAACAGGCCAAGAGTCAGGAACCAGGAAGTCAAAGCCATGGGCAGGATGTCAACAAAGGTACACAAAGGGCTTAGGCACAGAATACACAGGATGTACAGGATGCACAGGATGCACAGGACCCTCAGGATACTCAGGATCAGGATAGAGCAGGATAAACATAAGTGCAACCAATGTACTTTCTGGACAAGCCAAACAAGACCAATCAGAGACAGTGCATTAGCTGCAGGGTTAGGGTTTAAACAGGGCTAGTAATTATTGAATGCATTGCACCTAAGCAGCAATTTGCAGGTGAGCACTAAAAATGCCAAAATAGTACTGAGGTAAGGAAACTTTGCAATAAGAGCAGAGCTTATGTTCAAATCCAGTCAGTAATCACATGTATATTACAGCATCATCCAAAATCTATAAAGTTTTCAACAAAACTTTTAAGCACTTCTGGCACTTTCCCACCTATAACAGATTGAAAAATATCAATCGAAAAGTTTTGATCTGAAAAAATCGATCGAAAAGTATAAATCGATATTTTTCAATCGGGCGCCGTTTTTAACATTGAAATCGACCTTCTCAAGCTTTATAAATTTTGCCCAAAACGTCCTTCACTGAAAATGAGATATATTTCAGGCTTTCTGTAGCAAAGAGTTATGCAAATCACTCTTTTATGCCCCTGTGGCATTGCACTTCCAAACATGATAGAAATGTGGCTTTTGACAAGTATGGTTTTGAGTAACCATTAAAAGCCCACCTCACTCTAAGCTTCTTATTGACTTTTTATAGCTACTTCCAAGCCCTGCTTCTTAGAAACCATTAATCTATTAAACAGCTTTTGGGTGTATCTAATAAGACTAAATAAGTTGACAGTTCAGTGGATAGCAGTGCTGGGTTCTGGGTTGGATTCCACCCTGGACCTTATCTGCGTGAAGTTTGTATGTGTGCTTTTGACTAAATAGGGAAACTAGTGTAAGGAAATGGAAATAGTTATACTCCATTTCTTTATAATATTTTATATTTAGAGTGTTTGGCCATAACTATGGCCTAACATTTAATTGCTAAGAATGTGGCAATAGCGCCACCTAGTAGAGTTATATATTTAATATGATAGAGTAATGTGATTCCTGTTGTTATAGTTGGGAGGAATATACCCCAGTCTATAAATATTTGTATTCAGGAAATGGGAAGGGTCTTTAGTCCCATGCCCTTCACCAGGCAGGGATGTTTGGTCCCAGAGCCTTCCCCATGTGGGGTGGAGGATCCCTGTAGAGAGATAAAGGCAGCTAGGCCTCTACGCTAGACCACCACTAAAGGAAGTTACCCCCCTACCAGAAAGGGTATTATCCCATATAGGATCTCAGCAAAGCAGTCTCAACAGGAGAAATGGACTTAGGGGATATCCTGTAAGTCTGAAGGTGCCAGGAAACCCTTGGGTGGAAAATACCCAGGTATTGTCGGATCTCAAATCAGCAAGTGAACCCTATGTTATCTCCAGAGGTTGGAAAGCCCGCACTGAGGAATGAGAGCTGCTCCTGAATCCTATTGCGCATCAGAGGGGTAACTATACACTGAATGTGTAATGTGTAATGTGTATTAAAGGGTAAGTAAACCCTGGATATAAAGAGATCCCCATTTACTTATTATCAAGCCAAAATACCATTAAGAAACTCATGACTCACCTCTTCTTTTAGCAGAGTTCAAAATCCCCCTGTAACGTTTCACTCATCCAGCAGTGCTTCCTGGGATGGGGAGCTCGAGTGTTAAGCAGCACCCCCTCCTCCCCCTGGCTCTCTCTGCACTGCCGACCGCACAGGTGGTCAGACAGCTTTCCTATGTGCATCCTATGTGCAGGATCTAACTTCACATAATCACAAAGCGCGCGCCTTTCATTTCTCTGAGGCGCGTGCATGTGATCGGGAGGAGGCTCATGCACAGCTTAACACCTAACTGGCCACTGATGATAAACATATATTGATATATTTCCTACAGCATTACAAGTTAGTATGTTTACATCACATACTCTGCTTTGCCTCTTTATTATGTGTGTGAGAGAAATGAAGGGCGCGTGCTTTGCTTTGTGATTATGTGAAGTCAGCTCCTGTACTTGAGCATGTGCATGGGAAAGCTGTCCGACCACCTGTGCAGTCGGCAGTGCAGAGAGAAAGCCAGGGGGAGGAGGGGGCGTAGCTTAATGGTTTCTTAATTTTTTTTGGCTTGATAATAGGTAAATGGGGATCTCTTTATATCCAGGGTTTTCTTACCCTTTAAGCAACTGTCTAGCTCAAGTAAGTGATGTATGAAGTCCTATGTGTGTATATACGTATAAATAAACAGTTTCTGTTGATAAGAATCTCTAGCACCCATCATTTCTAAAGTAAAACGTACAAGCTCTACTCCAATTTAAGCAGGGCCTTCTATCCTGGGGTGACTGAGTGAGCAGTGGATGAATTTCCCCAAGTGGATGCATGTAAACACCAAGATAGGTTAAAATAGTGTTACACTAGATTGTAAGCTCACTGGGCAAGGACTGAAGTCAATGATAAATCTCTTTAAAGCACTGTGGAAGATGTCAGCACTATATAAACAAAAAACTACAAAACATTTCCAACCAGACTTCAATCTAGTGACTAAAGAAGCCAGTTTAAAGCATGGATCATTTTGGATATTATTTCTGAAACCATTGCTCATCACTTAAGGCTGGGTTCACATTAGCGTAAGATGCGCAGTGCATCATACGCTCGTGGAACCCAGCCTCTAAACACCGCGCCGCTCTGCCCCATAGACTTACCTTGTTCCTGGCTGTACGCTGGGAAAAATGCGGTGGCCAGCGTACAGCTGGAGTTCACATGTGCAAGCGCACCCGCGATACGCTCGTCTGTCCGGTACAGGGTAAGTTCCATAGGGCAGAGCGGCGCTGCGTTTATTTATTTTCACACAAGCATATGATGCGCTGCGCATCATACACTCGTGTGAACCCAGCCTAAACGGAATTTCTGAAAGCTAATTTTCTTGAGACATGCATTCAATTTAAAAAGATAATTGTCTATCAATTGAAGGCATTGTTTGTCTGTTGAACTTTGTTTTCTTTTCTTAAGTTTGGATAGTGAGATTTTCTTGGAATGTATTTCATTTGGAAGCAGAAAGAACTCTGCATTTTATTTACTTCATTCTCATTTTATTTGATTAATGGCCTTATTTTATTAACATGAGTTCATTGAGTTTAGAGTTTTAGAATATTGCTTTCCCATGTGCATTTCTATTAGGCATTGGTATTAGTGATGATATATACAGTACAGGACCATTTTGAAGGGGCAATATGTGCACTCCACCCTTATTATTTGTGCTGATCTCATTTCACTGGGAGCAACATAGAGTGAGAGAATTGTGTAATTATTTTGCTTAAAAAAAAAATGTATTTGCTATATGCACAAAATAACAAACCAACACTACATAATTTGACTGGTTGTTTATATAGGTGCAAAATGAGGCTGTAAACTGCACAGGAACGGGGAGTGCTATGCATTGCTGATCTCAGTAAAGAACTGCTATTTGCTAGTGCTAAAGAAATAGGGGGTTGCTGACTGAAGTCTGAATTGTCGCGTAAAGGTCTGAATTCGCCAGCTAACAACGGTCGCACAATACCCAATAGACGGTTACTGTCGCAGTCCCGACTTTACTATGGTAGTATTGTTGAGGTCGCAATTTTACTATTGTCGCAGTTGCGGATTTGCTATGGGAATCCGCTGTTTGAGAATTCTCACTTTAGTCAATGACCCCCATAAGGAAAGAAAAAAAATGTATTTTGTATTTTGTTTCACTAAAAAGTTTTTATAGGACTCACTCTACAACTGTTAGGTTCCTTAAAGTAAATAGAGATTTTCATCAGGAGATCATCCTAAAGTAATTTGGAGATATTTATAAAGGACCTTTTGACCTGTTTGTCCCATTTTAGTGCTATTCACCATATTTTAATTGTTATTTTTAGTTTGTTTCATTTTTAAACTTGACTAATTTACATAGGGAGCGAGTAAAATTTACCGATCTTGACAGATCAATATTGATAAATATCCACACTTTGCTCTGTTTTCAGTGGAGTCTCTTTCTGAAAAGAGATTTATTTCTATATCGATATCGCTGATCTTTTTCATTAACATACAGTTAATGAAGCATGTTCCTCCAGCTAAACTTAGCAAACTTTGCTCAAGTTTATTGTATTTAATAGTATGGGGTCCCTGTCTTCTGCTCCTCAGCTAGAGTTGTTATAACGCTTAACATCTCTTTTTCCCCTGATGAGGAGCTCTTCACTACATCATTCCCTTTTTCCTTCCCTATCCCTTTAATGCTATCATTATCAAACAGCTTATCTCTACAGTGCTACAATACACGAGTCTGTTACTTAATCAATCCTCTACCCTCTTTATCCTTGGTTTTCCCTTATTTTTCTCTTTCCCTGCAAAGCTAAAAAACCCTCAGGCAATTTCAGTTATTATGAAGTTGAAAAAGCTCATTGTTGACATTGTCATTTAATATTCATTTCTTGTTTTCTTGTTGACTTTTATTTCTGGTTGAATCGATACATAACATGCACATGTTCTTTGATATTATTCCTTGGCAACTGGCCTTCTAATTTAAAAATAAAAATCAATACGTGAATAGCTAAGACATTTATATTTGGGAACAAACAATGGGACTGACAGGTTGCCAAATGTGTTTGGCTATCCCCAAAGAGGACCAAGAATGGGACAGTGTGGACAGTATGTTAAACAAATTGTATTTATTTTATGTTCAGTGTTTGATCCCTTTGGCAATTTAAGCTTTTAATAAGTCCTAAAGAAGTTTACTTACTGTATACTACAGTAGACTGATAGATTTGTTATGTGTTACCATAGTAAGAAGAGGTAGAAGAGGTAAAAGAGGCAGGAGTGTTAACTCTGGCAATACCAGAGCAATTTGATTCTTGTAAACCTGTGGTGTGTAGATATTTATTATGCAGATGTAGCACATGTGATTTTGTCAATTGTACTAAAGTGGGTTTTTTTCAAAGGAACACAAGGCATCAAAAATTTCTAATGTGTTAACAGCATTTTCTCCACTTTACTGTGTGTAAATGCTGTTTTCTATTCTTGAGCTATCTCAAGAGTTATCTTAGTTAACTCATTGTGGTACAAAATTTTTAAAGTTTCTATCACAGTGTTAAACGACAGTGCCAATCCAGGTACATCTCCTTATATATATATATACAATATTTTCATCTTAATGAAAGAAACTTCCCTGGCAGACTAAGGTTTACTCTATTTTTTTATTAATGTTCAGTAATGTGCATGGTTCTTAGTTACTTTTCACTTATTTCTCCTTAAATGCGCTATCATGAATTTGATTGTGAGCTGCTAGGCTGCTGCTCCTGAAAAAGTAAGATGAAAGATATTTTATTGATTTTAATTACATATGTATCAGTAGATCTCAAAGCACAGTGAGGCATCCCCTAATCTTCCCTCTGGAAAAATCAAATTGAGCATTTAAACGTGCGCACTAGATTCTAGATGGGCTTAGAATTACCTTTGCTTATTCGTTATTTTCAAGGAGATTTGAATTATTAGATTTTGTACTGGTTAAGCAGAATTTCATTAGTACAGTCTTTCTTCCCCCTACAAAGTTTAAATATGGCTTATCAGCAAAGATTAACAGCTGTAAGAAACAGACCAGTTTATACAGAATCTGTAACCCCCCTAAACTAATATTTCATCAAGTATAATATAATAAATAACAATGTATATATGTTTAAATATTGCTGATTATTCATTAATGTTTTAAAATGCAAAAAAGCATAATGAGTTTTCTCAACAATATTAGCTGTCATGTGACCTTGAGGCACCTTGCACATGCTTATTATTAGTGTGGGATAAACGAGTCTTACTAAAGGATAGACTGCCCTATCTTGTCTGTGTATGTAGGAGGACCACTTGTTGCTCTGCTTCTAAAGCAAAAAAATCTACATCTTACCTTTTTATCATTTTACTATTCAGGGGATGTCTATTTTTTATCTCTTAATGCTCTTTTCCCAGTGGCAATGGCTATTTGGATGACACTGGTATATTTTTAGGTTTTTTTTATGTCATCCTTAAAAATAAAAACTAATTTTCTAATTAAATGTATGTATTTAGTCAAGCTAATTTTTAATAGATACATGCTAGCTTTTTTGTGTTGCTTATATATAGTGATTATGTACCATCAGGTTCTCTTTAAATGTAAAATCCATTCTTATTGAAGGGTTTAAATGCAGTTTGAAGATTGTGGAGCGCTATCATTATATAATAATCACATCCTCATTTTTCAATAAAAAATAGCAACCTTCTTGGTTCAGTTGTGCCCAGGAGATGAAAAGAAGTACTACTGACAGGGATTGTTATTTTATTTATATATGTAAAAATATGGCTGCCGTTGGGCATTTCACTATTTTCTTGTTTTCTTGTCTTGGAAATGAGAATTGAGGGCTTCATTTAAATATGTCGAGGGACAAATAAAGGTTATCAAAAAGGTGCAAACATATTCACTCAAATGGTAATTAGGAAGTTATGGGTCAAACGTTAGCATGACTAAATAAAAATATTTACATTTGGATATTTGCATGTACGTCAAAATGGAGGATCGTAAAAGCGGACATTGTTTTCCAGTTGCCTTAACATACATAGATGTGCTAGTCTCTAATAAGATTGGAAGATTGTCTTCCTTAACCATAACAGGGGTTACACTTTTTCAAAACAAACTTCACAATCTCTGTTTCAGGTGAAGTTGCTAAATAGGCAGAACAGTAACATCAAAAGAAAACAAGAAAAAAAAATGATTTTGGCTTTGACATGGGAAGTATTTCTATGTATTACTGTTAAAAAATGTTACCCTTAGGGCAAAACTTACTAAAATCGAAAATGCCATTTTTGATTTGGAAATCCGGATTTCAAAATTTTTCGTTTTCAAAATCCGGATTTCTGTTGTGTATAGTAAATGTAACGAGCGGTGCTTCCATGGCTGAGCGCTGCTATTTGAATTTGCCACTGCTGACGTCATCCGTGACATTAGCGGCTCCTAATTGGCTGAGCCAAACCAAGAAACACTGGGGAGAGATGAGTTTCCTCAGCGGCTGTCAGCATTGAGTAGCCAGATGTAACGAACGGTGCACGTATGGAAGCACCACTCATTACATACACAATAGAAATCCGGATTTCGAAACAAAAAATTTTGAAATCCGGATTTCCAAATCGAAAATGCCATTTTCGATTTATGCATATCGAAAATGCCATTTTCGATTTTAGTACATTAAAAAATCGAATTTTGTAATTTCTCCCCTAAAGTATAATTCCTAATTACAATTAATTAGTTTTTTTTTTCTTCCTTGCCATTGCAGTTATCTCTTATCTGTAAACCCCCCTCCAGTCCTATTTTTTTTTATGGAATTTTAGATAACACATATTCAGGAAGTATACCAGATAGTCCAATTTGATGGCAACAAGCAGAAAGATGCACCACAAACCAATACAAATCAAGAATACAACTTTAAAGATGACATTTTTTACTTACTGCGTGGGAATAATTTCCATGCTAATCCAAATAACAAATTTATTTTTCTGGTTTTACTTCTCCTTTAAAGAAGAACTAAAGTTGTAAAAAAAAAAATCTATATTAATTAAATACCTTATAGAAAGCTCCAGTGATGCACTCCCAGTTTCTTATGTGCTCTTTCTTTTCTGCACTGAGGCAGTCTTCACAGCGCTTAGGCTGTCACGGAGCCAGCACGATGCCCCGCCCCTTATGCAAATGAGTGATGACATAATCACGCTCATTGTGCCCCGGTGAGAGGAGAGCTCTCACTGGGGGAGAAATAAGCGTGATCACGTCATCGCTCTATTTCACCGCCGGTGATAATAAGTATGAGCAGCTTTGGGCTGTGAAGACTGCCTCCGTGCAGAAAAGAGAGAGTACAGAAGAAGCTGGGAGTGCATCGCTGGAGCTTACTATAAGGTATTTATTTAATATAGATTTTTTTCAGCTTTAGTTCTCCTTTAATTGTGTTGTTTAAATAAAGCCTTTCAAGTTTCACCCTAGTTAATCCTTTTCTTTAAAAATTGTTCATATTCAGCTGAACTTGCATGTGAACACAGCTGAAGGTCAAAGCAAAAAAGGAAACCAAAAGAGAAGATAGGATATCACTGCAAATGTTTCCTTGCAGGAGACCAGCAATTACCTAGATCAGTGATGGCGAATCTATGGCATGCATGCCAGAGAGGGTACTCGGAGCCCTCTCTGTGGTCATGCATGTCATCGCCACCGCTGCTCTAACCTCTAGCGTAGGTCTCCCCAGTGAGCACTCCTTCACTATAGGCCACAAACCCAACCTGACAGTTTTCCTCGCAGGGAGGATCTAAGTAGGATAGCCATGGCCAGAGCTCTGCCCCAAAGCAGGCGCAATGATGCCACTCACTTCGCCTTCACTGACCTAGATAAAATCAGAGTTTCCAGTTAAAGTGGCCAGTGACATTAAAATTACTAAGTCAGTTACAATGTCAAGTAACCATCCACATCCTAGTTACAATGCAATGCATGATATACTTAATGGACATAAAACATGCCAAATTCACATATAATAGTTATATTTCCAGGTGATCCAAGTTCCCCAGTAAGTTAGATATATCCTTAATTTCTTCAATCCTTACTTCTACTAGGACAATGTTACTGCATATACTCTTTCTTCCAAGTGTTATGTGTTCCTTCTCCCATGTAGAAGGGAATCTTTGCCAATCTATTTGTTTCAGTATTCTGATATTAATGAACCCTGATTTGTCATAAGTAAGAACCATAGAACAATCAACCAAAACAAGCTACAAATGTTATCTCCTATAGTGTATGAACTATAAACTCTAAAATGTAAAGGACAAATGAAAGAATGTAATCTTGACAATGCTGACTGATCAAAGAGAATATTTAATATTTTATGAGCTAATTTAATACAATTGATTGAATTTCTACATTTATTTAGAGAGAAATATGAACTTCCTTGGAAAATGTTGCTTTAACATAAATTTAAAAGTGTCGGAGGGTCTTCTTGAACATGGTAATAAACCATATATTTATGATACAGCTTATGAATAGTCTTGGACTTGTGCCTTTGAGTACATAGGTGACTTTGGCAGTCTATCAAAGACACAAGAAGAAACTGTATTAATGACATTTTATTCTTTTTTTTATGAGGCACTTTACACAGGAAAAAATGAGCCGTAATAGTGGGCTGACCAGTTTTTTTTTCATTTACATACATCATTAATGCAAGAATTATAAGCAAGCAAATTTAGAGACTTCTGCTTAAGAGACTCCGATGGCTTAAAGCTATAGAAAACACTGGAAAACTTGCTTGCCCTGATTTTTAGTTTGTATCAGCTCTCTTAACCTTAGGGACTAGCTCTCCAGAACTTGATTGTTGCCAAATCATTGCAGACTGAAGGACAAAAAGGGCATTTAATTGTAAGTTATAGGGATCAGCATCACTTCCTTTCATTGGTTTTTCTATGAATTGATACAAATAATTGCTCAATGTAGATTAAACACAATAAATCTCCCAAGAATATTTGTTACACAGTACTAACAATATTAATTACATGCACCTTTCATCTTTACTATATTTTTTATAATTAACTGTTCATCTTGGTGGGAACCATGTTGCACTAATCATTCCTTCATTCACTAGGATCACTATCCGGTTTTATTTCCTCTATGATTTTCCAACAAAAGGGTGAAGAACCAGAAACCTAGGCCTTTACCTTTATAAGCCCTGACAAGTACACAGAATAATAAGAGCCTTTAGAACCCCACCCCACTGGAGTAACATTTTAATCTGTATAAAAAAACTGTACAAAATCTACATTTTGCACAATGCATGAAAAATACAGCTAGCCCTTTAATCTCTCATTAGTTGGAGTGTGACTCTCCTTGGAATCTTATGAACCTGTGACTGGTGTGCAGGGGTTGGTAATATGTGTGCCAAGGTAGGTATTCCACTGGACTGAACTTCCTTGCTTGTTCCTCTTAAAAGTTATATGGGTAAAAAATATGCTGGTAAGTTCAAGACCCCCGAATTCCTACTCCTTAGCCATAGAAGGCAGTGGTCATTGTTCTTGGTGGGACTTCATTCTTCACAAATCTGCATTTGGACAATGCAAAAGCAAAAATATCACTCTGATGACTAAACAATGGGTTTTCATGATATTCACAGACAAAAAAAATAGTTCTCATCATTTTTCTGTAAAAGAATCAAGAGGAGAATGTTTAATTATAAAAAAAAAGGCCCTTTATGAATACAGTATAAGCAATCCTGGTTGTCCTTGCCATATTCAGCATGATTTTTTTTGTAATATCCAGTTTTGTGCATTCATAAGGAAAATGTGTGTTCATTTTGATTAGAAACTGTGTATACCCATATAAATAAAATAATTCCCAAGAGCTGGATTCAAATCATTTTTGCTTTGCTTGTTCAGTACAGTGTTAGACAAGGTATTTAAGTATAAAACAAAGGTCACTTCACTCTTAGTAAAACTGCTGAAAAATTGTTGGTATTTCCATTAGATTAGTAACTATTTATCTATTTATTTGTTGATTTTCACAGTGATGTGACATGTTACTCTGATAACAGATAATTCCAATAACACATTTCATTAGCAATTTTTATTTTATTCACAGCAATAGATTTATAATACAATGCATTACACATTTTCCTTCATTAGAAGTACTTTGGGCATAACAAAAAAATGAATGTGCTTTCTTCCTCTGTTGGCTTTATTTAGGTACGTAGAGATCGAATGAAGTCCAGACTAACAAAAGTAAGCTTTATACAATATATATGCACAGTAGGATAGAATTATTCTTAGTTAAGAAATGTACCAACGGCCCTTTGCAAATGATGATCTTTGTTTTTCACAAGAGGCCAACATACAGCAGCGCTCTCAAAACCCTAATTAGCAAATACAGAGCCATCTTAAAAAGTTACTGACTTCCACACATCAATTATCTGACATAAATTATTCTTTTAATATATTTTCTTGATGCAAATGTAAGTCAGGCTCTTAAGAAGTGCAGACAGAATAGTCACTAATTATTTCCAAAATGGGATTGTGTCTTTGCCTGGCTTGAAAAAAAAAAAGCTTCTTATCAGACTGAAATTTAGGTTTTAGTCCATAGTTTATAAAATCCAATTATTTTGCAAGCATTTTAAGGAGTTTTTCACCTTTAACCCATCCAAAAATGAGTCCATTTGTCTGATGCTGTTTGATAGTTTGTCTTAGAACTACAAAAACTGCAGCAGAGCATACTGACCTAGATAGACCTCTGCAGACAAAAGATTCATTATTTGTGTGGCTATGTCTGGACTTTGTTCTGCTCATTTTACTAATGCATTTTAGTAAGGGATTAAGAATAGGGGAAGCAATATTAATCACAATGACTTAATATTCTTTTGGTATTTATATAGCGCTGATATATTACACAGCACTTTATCATTCACTTCAGTCCCTGCCCCATGGAGCTTACAATCTAGTTTCAGTCACACACACACACACATATGTTTTTGGATTGTGGGAGGAAACCAGAGCGCCCAGAGGAAACCCACATGGGTGTGGGGAGAACATACAAACTCCATGCAGATGAAGCCCAGGGTGGAAATGAACCCAGAACCTCAATGCTGCAAGGTAGCAATGTTAACCACTGAGCCAATATTCAGATTTAAAGTTCTTCTTTAGACATGGGAAACAGGATAATAAACTGCAGACTGCTGACATTTGCTGGCTGCCATTTACAGTGTGACACATGGGGCTACTGGTAATTGGAGTTTGCTGAAGATGTGCCCATATTACCCAGCAGCCCCAACCTCTGCAACTTCCTGTTATGTTTGTTATTGCCTATGAATTTAGGAAGCGTTTCATTGCTGCTACTTTGCTCATAAAAATGTCCCATTGAAACAAGAGAATTTGAAGGACTGGAAAGGGGTCCAGAGATCCTAGTGCTGTCTTTTTAGATAAAGCAATTAGTAAGAAAACATTATCTGTCTTAAAGGGGAATTACACATTATTCTTAAAACAATAAAAGTTACTTCTATTTCTGATTAAAACAAGAATTTTGTCATGTTTCATGATGCTCTTTTGAAAAGAAAATTGCTTAGTAAACTAAGCAGTATAATAATTTTGCCAATAGAGGACACTGTTTAACTGAAATATATTATCCTGAGCATTATGATACCTCTTAAGCATAATAAATGCAAACAAGAAAATTAACAAGGCTCAGTTGGGGAAATTTATAAAGGTAATCTTAACCTGTTGATCTGCTTCAATTCGCTGTTATTCTCCAGATTTTCACTGCATTTATCAATTTGATCGATTCATATAGGGTCAAATAAAATAATTACAATATTGAAAAATGCAGTAAAGCCAGTACACTTTGCAGAATTTTCCAGTTTTTAACCGGTTTTTGTATCCCTGATATTTGCAACAGGATAACTGCTCTGACCTTGGCTAAGCTGCAGGACTATCTCCATAGGGAATAGTGGGTTTTCACCACCCTAAAGCTGGTAAACATTTTTTGGTGATAGAATTGGTCTTATTGAGCATTATAAATATCGATATTGGTGGTATTGATATATTACTGCTGTTTATTGCAATTTTACCTGTGTTAAAAAGGTTGAAAATATTTTCAACTTTTATAAAAATCACCCTTGGTTTAAAACATTCTTTGCCCATTTTGTTGAGCAATTTTAGAGGAAAAAGTGTAGAAACATAGTAACACTGCAGCACTTTAGCTTAAGTAAGACAAAAGAATAAATGAACACCAACTTGTTGGTGACATGGCATCAAGGGAATTGTAGTCTGAACCAACAAGAGCTGAACTGAGAAAACAATGTGAAAAGTTGCTCTATTAACGATCAAGTGAGCAAATAGGTTCCAAGGTGAAATGTATTTTATTTTGTTTGCCAAAGCTGCGTTGTGCATTGAAGAGGATAATGCGCCCCCGTTTGTAATTTATGAGTTCCATGACCTGTTTCAACAATAAAAAAAATATCATTTTTATTCACTCCCATATTTTTTTAAATAATAAATCATTGTAAATTTGGAGTTTTGAAACAGAATTTTCACACAATAATAAAAATGCTCCATAGAATAATAGATTGCTGCTGTCCTATCTCTGCTAAGGTAACTAGGAAGTTTGGTGCTCATCAGTCACACGAGATCCTCCCTATTAACCTCCTCACCTTACCTCCAACCTTGCCTTCTCTAGTACTCACAAATAAGGTAGCAGTGGGCAGACAAGGGGGAATGTAGGACAGATGGAGGGAGAAGCTAATCTGTGGTTGAGTTGTGTGGTAAGCTATCTGTACCTTCTCTGCCTCTACAAACAGAGCCGGTGAGTTTATAAACTGAAAAACAAGAAACCTATGAGATATGTTTCATGCTCCCAATTCATTCCCTAAGCACCCAGATCATGATTGATCCACTAGTTTCTCTCATTATAAATGATTGTATTGTTATAGTCACGCATATATGCAAAGAGCATGGTCTGTGGTAATGTTGGTAAACAACAGAAAGTCTATGAATATGACATTCCAATTCCCGTGACTTTGTCGATGACATCATAAACCTCAGACCTGGTTGCATTTTGTACTTTAGTATTTTTTGTTTTATAATACTCAATCATCACAGCTAGTAAAATTACACAATAACAAAAGAGTAGTTTTCCATGGTCATAGACCTTGATAAAACAATTACTTTATCCTGTTAGCTGAACTATAGGAGTCTTTACTTTTTCATGAAGAATGGCAGGAAAGAAACTAAAAATTACAAACACTTGACACTAATACAGACAAATATTGGCCCAAAAGATAATACAAGCTTGTTACTATATCTAAGGAAAATGAAAAAACAACATGTATGCGCTTATGGAAATCAAAGGTCATGTGATGCCGTTTCAAGCTAATGACTTATGAGAGAATTTGCAACAAACATATACCAGGATTACAAAACCAATTCAGATATAATTATCGTTCAAAAGCAATTTTCCAGCATTTCAACTCTCCGCAAAGGCAAACACACGCACACTCAAACACGAAGATATGTCTATGTGTCTTCAATGAAGATTTAAAATAGCTACAAATTAAAATCAAGCTCATGGGACCTCCTTAACACACAAAGCACATATTGAAATAATTTGCATTTTTAGTCCAGATTAATAACTTTCAAACATCGATGCCCTTTGGTTAAACTATTTTCTTTAGGTACACTAAATCAATGTACTATATTTATCTCTTGGACTTGACATTGCTCCTTGCTCTTACTAGCTATGGATGTATTCATTAAAAAAACACCCACAGCCATCTCTTTCCATTAGCAGATAAGAACATTAATTCAACATTATATTTATTTTTAGAACACTACAAGGATAAATAACTGGGTATATAATATTTAGGAATTCAATTCAATTAAAATGATACAGTTAAAAAGACTGAGAATTCTTAATGCAGAAATAAGGAGGTCTCTAGTCCAAGCAGTATGAAAGAATACTGTTTTGTATATATAAAAATCTATTAGTGTGTAAAGAATTTTGTAGTAGATATTGACTTATTTTTACAAATAGTCTATTTTGTTATTGTTCTTTTGTGAAATATAATGTTTTCTTGCTGTTCTTATTATACTAAGCAATGTATTTCCTTATGAAACCAAATCAATCTTGCTGTAAATATGACAGAAAATATGAGTCATAAATCGGAATGCAAATAAGTTCTCCCAGTAAAGACTAGAGCCTCATTGACTAAAGTCCAAACAGTCGAGTAGAGCTGTGAATTCGTGTCTATTTTTCACTTTCCCATCTTCACTTATTGAGCAAAGTCTGCGAAGTGGCAAATACGTGACCAATTTGGGCGACTACGCGAGTCACAAACATATGAAACTCTTTGCATCAGTTTGCGGGCACGTGCACAGGTACTTCTGCTATTGACTAAGCAGAAGAGTAGTGCGCAGGTGCGAATGCGACTAGGTAAACTGCTCAAAATTCACCTGTTTGACTTCGCCATTTCAGACTGGCAAATTGGGGGGTTGATGGCAGGGCTCCAGTGTTGTGTAAGGTGTTGTGTAAGGTGACTATTCATTCAAAAGTAACAATGCTGACTGCGACTAAGTGACATAGAAATAGATAGAATATTCGCAGAATACAGTTAGTGGGACAGTGTGAGCCTGACGTCACTGCCCTCCACTTGTCAAATTCACTCCGCATGACT
This sequence comes from Pipa carvalhoi, assembly GCA_021901965.1. Lineage (NCBI taxonomy): Eukaryota > Metazoa > Chordata > Amphibia > Anura > Pipidae > Pipa > Pipa carvalhoi. The sequence goes on from JAKJJM010010350.1 coordinate 17,120, forward strand.
TCTCATCCGACTAACTACGCCACACTATGCATCAGACAGTAGTCACCGCTATGCACCCGTTCGCCAAGTGTATTCTCTACATGGTCAATCCTGAGAAGCGAATTGGCGACTATTTTGGCGATACGACTTGAATTGTAGCGAATTGAATTCATCAGGTGAATTTGAACTTTAGTCCATGAGGCTCTTAGTTCCATGACAAAAAAGAAGAAATATACATAAAATATGAATTCTATGGAAAAAAGTTAACATTCCAGTGAAAGGTCGCCACTGAACTCTATGAAGCCCCAGTAAAGTTCCCAAAAAGTCATCAAACAAGCAGCTAATAATCTTGATAAAGGAGAAATGTTCACAAATGGTTATGTAGGGGGGGAAATCTGTTGATTTGCATACCCTCTGTACAGTGATTGCTGTATTTTGCTATTATCCAATTCATACACATGTTTAACCAGTGGTTCTCAACTGGTGGGTTGCGACCCCATGAGGGGTCGAATGACGATTGGCAGGGGTCCCCTAAGACCATAGGAAATATAGGGTTTGAATGGGATCACTCAATAATAGTTAATGAATGGGGTCACCAAATCATGGGGAATTGTACTAAAGGATCGCAGCAACAGAAAGGTTGAGAACCACTGTGTTAAACTAAACATACACAGTTATATTTATTAAAGAATGTAGAATAAATATACCAAACAAATTCACTGACAACATGCCCTTCTCCAATTACACCGCCAACTGCTACTCTTTTGACAGGTATATATTAGAGAATGAATAGAATGATTTGGATGCCACTCATACAACGCTGCATATAGATTCAACATATACACAGTGTAAAGTCATTTAGGAAAACATATGTTTCCAATTCAGCAATGAGCATATGGTATTGTAGGGTGCAAAGAATTTATGGGTTCACCGTTCTGTAATTCCATTGACAGTTGACAGCTGCACAACTACACTGGCTGGGGGAATATAAGATGATTTTAATTCAAATTAAAAGAAAGTAATAAAAAAAAATTCTTGGCAAGGTTCAATATTTGATTAATTTTAACATACTGGATCTTTATTATTAGATGGCTGGAAAATTCCTATTAGTGCTAGACAATTCCTATCTTTTTTAGTAAAAAATGTGACAACAAACTTCTGGTTTAGTTTGGATTGCCCTCTATTGAAATAAATGCAAAATTGTTGCAACTACAGAGCAGAGAATTGTCTCAAAATCTAAAAACTGTTTCATGAGTTAAAATTTTCTTAAGAGCTGAGGATTGTGTAATCCTCACGAATTATCTCATGAGCAAATAATTGGTTCCTAGTAAAATAATTGCATATTGTCATTCTGTAGATACACATGCATATCCTTGTGGTTTCACTGGCTACTTTAAGAAGATAATAAACAATCATCACTTCAACCATGTCACGATGGTATCAATAGGCATTAATCATTTCACATATTTACAACAATATGCCATCTTACATTATATCAAATTATGTTTTGAAAATACTTGTGGACAATTCACCAACAATATGCACAATAGTAAAGTACGCAATGAGTGAATTGTATTTAATGAATTATAACAAATTGATTTTGCAAAGTGAATTCACATAATCTGCCCCATAAATAACAAAAATACAGAAAATAAAAAGGGACTTTCCATATTCAAATAATTATTACAATATAGCGATAAGCTATATTTGTACTATCCTACAGGGCAAAGTTTGGGAAGAAAATTGATAAGTTTAATCTCAGAGCAACTTACTGTATGATCAGTTTTTCAGGATGATTTTTCAGTTAGGATCAAGGAAAATTAAAATCATTTGTGAAACCTGAATATAGGCAATGGGAGAAACAGTGGTCTGCTCTTAGGGCACCACAAATACAACAATAGACAATAAGCTATAAAGTTCCATTGTGATTGGGATATAAAGATAAGCAGTAATAGTACAGCTAAAGAGGCCTATTGAGTTAAATTCTTGGAAATAAAGAAGGTATCCAGTGGTATCAAATCTTGTGGAAAGTTCTAACAAGAAAAAAGAAAGATAATTACTGTTTCCACCTGAACTTAATATATATCAAACTAATTGATGACTATTAAAGAATTATGGCAATTGTATATCAGAAAAAGTTTATTGGGTACAGGTTGGGTATTGTTGATATAATTGGTCATTTGGAGTTCAATGACCTGTATGAAAGGAAGCCACAAGCTATGAGCTACCTTTTTTTCTTCTTTTTTTTCTGTTTTTTTTTGTAAAAAAAAAAAGTTAAAAAAAAACTTGGCATTCAGAATGTAATGTTTTTTTCTTTTTCACACTTTGTCAGATTTTTTTCATATATTGTCACTGTATTTTGATGCAATTTTTCAAAAGTGAGTTTAAAAATGGGAATAAACAATGACAACAACAAAAGTAATAACTTCTACAGCCATATAGCAAAATAAAAGTATACATGGAAACCATACCATAACATTTAGGGCGAAATTAAATAGGCCCCAAAAGACACAAAAAGTCGGATTTGAGTCTTTTCGGGCTTATTCTCATGAGATTTCCCCACGAGATGATCCTGCAAGATGATCCCGCAGGAGCTTTCGATTTTCCGAATTGGACTTTTCGATGGAAAGGTAGCCATCTGTACTATGGGCTACTATACCTTTCCATCTGCACTATGGCTAGTATACCTTTCCATCTGCACTATGGCTAGTATACCTTTCCATCTGCACTATGGCTAG